>CM062817.1:269293548-269554897 GCA_031772625.1 Pinus tabuliformis | reverse complement strand
AACGAATGATCTCAATTGAGAGTTTAACAGCGATAGTCAACACTCTTTACAGTTGATGATCTCAAATAGAATATTTATCTAAATAAGTTGGTCTGAAATAACAGTAAAATTCATCAACGATAATATTGCAAATTATATAAAGCAGAGCGATTTTGTTAAAGACTGGAAAATAATAAACAACAAAGTGATAAAAACTACAGGAAAGTAAGAATTTACTCAAACATCATCACTGCAAGAATAAGAAATGCATGATACAGGAAACGCAGGTAAATCCACTAGGGGTCAGGGCCCTTAGTCACTGGTGAAAAACTCTCGGTTACATCAGGAAACGTGAACGAACAACACTTTATATATTAACCATCAAATTGAATAAAAATTACTTTAAATTCGTGTTTTTCTCAACAACGAGAGTCTATGATAAAAATCACAGTTTTCAGAATAATCACCATCCTCCCTTCCTTCTTACAAAGAGCTCATTTTATAATTGAAAGGGTGAAAAGGTAGATAACAAACATGATCCCTCATGATCTTTCAATCCTAAAGGATTCGCAACAGTTTTTTATCTTCTGACATTAATTCCTTTCTTGCACTAATTTTTCTGATTCGCTTTTGGCCTTATTTACAACTGCGCATTTCTTCCTTAACTGGTTGATTCTTGTTTTTGCTTCACAGGAAACGACGGTTGTCCTCTTTTGTTGTTTTCCTACATAAAGGGAGGTAATAATTAGCCAAATCGTAACTATAGATAATTTCTCTATTTATTACTGTAATTCCTTAAAAGATTAGCGTATTGAGATATAGAAAGGATAAAAATGAAAATAAAAGGATGATGAGTTTAATGGTAAATGCATACCTTTTCCATGACCCAACATACTCCCCTACTTACCCTTTTTCGTGTCGTCATGAAAAGCATGTAGTTCATATGCAGAGCAGTCAAAGAATAAGTCGGGGAAGGAATGTCGTAAAGCAGTATGAAACCATGATTCTTGGCCAAGAGCTCCAAAATGTTCTTTGTCTGTCCTTCAAGAAGTTCATATATAGCCCAATACCCTTCAGTAGGATACCAAACAATGGGGCTGTGGAATCTACAACCTAGCCAATATGGGCCTTCACTTAAGGTGGGGTTGCTATAAATAGAAAAGCATTCTGCAGTGAATTTAAATTTTTTGTAGTTAAATGGCTCTGTATTTTGTACATTGCTATTGGAAATTATCCATCTGAGCTTGGCTGCAGCCAATGAGCTTTCCTTAATTGAAAGAAAGTACCCTACCGAAAGGTCCAGTCCATTTTCCTGCTCTGGAACATGTTATGGGCCTTAAACCATTTTAGTTGATTGACAACAAATGAAATAAAAGTTTGAAATTGCACATCCTCCACAAAAGGATTAGGGTTCTTTACCAATTCTTTTTCTAATACAAAATTATGCAAGTAAAACTCACAACTTTGAATTTTCACTCCATGGTGTTTACAATAATTTATGAAGTCCTCAATTGTTTTCAATTCTATGAGTTTTCGGGCCCCAACGACTTTGATTTTCAGTTGTAAATATCTTTCTAGCAAAAATAAAGTGTAATTGTTGGTGGGGGATCTGGATGCGGAAAATGCGAAAATTGTGAGAAAAGTATCCATTTGACTCAGGACTTTCTCCAATCTGAGATTCATTTTTTCAATTCTTTTCTCGGCCCTTCAGTATTTATCGAAGGTCTCACTTTCTGACGCAATCATGTCCCGCAATTGCCTGTGTAATTCCTGGTATTTCTGTTGGGGGACAGTTTCTATCTCAAGCCGTTCTATGGTAAGCCGAGCCTGTGCTAGATTTTCTTGAAGATTCACTATACTGGGGTCGCTGCCTGTCATAATATCTTTGGCTTAAGTATCTGTCTGTGTACTTTTATTATGGGACTGAAGGTCTGTAGTCTGTATGCTTTTATTATGGATGGTCCTACCCTCTGTCTAGGTAGCCATGCTGTAGGAGTGTACCACCTCCGTTTGAATAGCTAAGTCATAAAAATGTATACTCTCTGTTTGGGCAGCTGCTTCTACAACAGTTGCATGTTGTTCTGAGTGAATATGGGCTCTATTTGAGTCCCAGTAACCTTTGTATCATGAAATTCAGTTTGAATGGCTGTGTTTATTGTTTCTGGGGATTTTTCTGAAACCTTCCCCATTGTTAATGTTTTTATCTTTCACCTGAGTCTTTTTACTATTTTCTGCAGCCTCTGCTATTCCTTTCTAAGCTTTTTACTTTTGTTTTTCTTCTTTTTAGGAGGAACAATTGTTCCACTAATTGTTTCTGATCTTAACAAGCTCAGTTGCTCATATAGGCTTTGCTCTACAAGAGTTGTGTCCTTTCCCTGGCTTGTTTCTACTTCTCTTGTTTGGCCCTTATTCTTTGTACCTAAACCAACTTGAATATATTATCGTTGGGTTCATAATCAATATCTTGTTGGCAAAATCCAACATCAAAAGCACCTTACAGGATGAGTACACCTGAGTTGGTTGAGTTAAAATTGTAGCTGAAGGAAGTGTTGGACAAGGGAAACATTAGGCCAAGAATATCATCTTGGGGCACACCATATCTTTCATGAAGAAGAAAGATGGTACTCTCAAATTATGCATTGATTACAGGTAGTTGAACAAAATGACTACAAGAATATGTACATCCTTTGTCAAGGATCGATGACTTGTTCAATTCGTGGAAGGGTGAAATAATATTATTGAAGATTGATCTGAGATCCAGATACCATCATGTATGTATCAAAGAGGAGGAAATTTAAAAGTCTGTGTTTAAGGCCAGGTATGGGCATTATGAATTTATTGTTGTTCCATTTGGCTTAACTAGTGATTCAACTACGATTAAGTTCTTTATGAGTTGTGTGTTGTGTCCGTATTTGGATAAGTTTGTTATTGTGTTCATTGATGATATACTGGCATATTCTAAAACTGAGGAAGAACATGCCGGACATTTAGCAGCAGTGTTGATATTGTTGAGAGAGCATAAATTGTATGCTAATCTCAGCAAGATATAGTTTCTTTTAGACTTAGGTACACTTCTTGGGGCATGTTCTCTGCAAGGACGACATTGAAGTAGATCCATAAATGATAAGGGCCATCATTGAGTGGGTAGCTCCTAAGAATGTGGATGAGCTGAGATCCTTCATGGGCTTAGTAGGCTACAATAGGAGGTTCATCAAGAACTTCTCACAGATCGCTTATCCTATCACATCATTACGGAGGAAAGGTAAGAAGTTCGAATGGACAAAGGAGAGCGAGGCTTGTTTTGAGCAGCTCAAGCAATTGTTGATACATGCACCAGTGTTAAAGATTGCAAACCTAAACAAAGAGTTTGTAGTATGCATAGATTCTTGCAAGAGAGGATTTGGTGGAGTCCTTACGCAAGATGAACAGGTGTTATGCTATGACTCTCGGAAATTGAATGAGCATGAGCGTAACTACGAAACTCATGATCTCGAGTTGGAAGCGATTATACATGCATCGAAGATGTGTAGACATTACGTTCTACACAGAGGTTTACATTGAAGAGTGATCAGAGTGGTTTTCGATATCTATTTTCCCAACGAAATATCAATGGAAGGCAGACTCAGTGGTTGGCTACGATCAGTGAGTTTGATTTCAAGATCAGATATATCAAAGGTAAAGAGAACATACTGGTAGATGCTCTTAGTAGGCGGGTACATGTAAATCACTTAGTAGCTATGAGCTCCTATGGGACAGACTAACATCTTAGGATCTTGTGAGCAGGTCAAGAGGATGTTAGATATATCGATATTGTGTTCAAGTTGTAGTAGAGCATAGGTATAGGTACATATACATGTGATAGTAAAGGTATATGTTTAGGGGATGGTATAGGTGATGATACAAGTACAGGTAGTGGTACAAGTGTAGGTGAAGGTGCACAGGATGTGGACTATTGCCGTATAGTCGATGGGTTTGTAAGGTTCCAAGACAAGATATATGTGTCAAATAGTAGTGAGCTGAAGAAGGTGACCTTGAGGGAGTTTCATGTGAAACCATATTTGGGTAACCCACGTTATCAGAAGACACTAACAATAGTGAAGCAATTCTACTATTGGTGGAATTTAAAGAGGGATGTAGCATAGATTGTGGCTAGGTGTTTTTACTGTGAGTGAGTGAAATAAGAGTTCAAACATCTAGTTGGAATGCTACAATCGATCGCAATTCCAGAGTGGGTAGTCATTTTGATGGAATTCATCATATCATTCCCGACGACAGTGAGACAACATGATTCCATCATGGTTATTGTGGACATGTTGATGAAGGTTTCACACTTCATTAGAGATGTTTTTAGATTACACAATGTTTCGATGAAGATTGTGTCAGATAGGGATGCGAAGTTCACTTCCAAGTTTTGGAAGGAGTTGTTTGTAGGTTTGGGGATAGAGTTGGCCTTCAGCACAACTTATCATCCATGGACAGATGGACAGACAGAGAGGGTCAATAGGATATTGGAGGACATGTTGAGGTTGTATGTGATGCATCAACAATGGAAGTGTGAAGAGTACCTCTCCTTGCTAGAGTTCACGTACAACAATGGGTATGAGGAATCCTTGAGGATGTGTCCTTTTGAGGCATTGTATGGGCAAAGTTGCAATACTCCTATCAGTTGGAGTGATCCAGTTAACTAGGTGTTGATTGCACTAGATATGTTGGCAGAAATAGAACAAGAAATGCAGGCGATTACAAAGAATCTAGAGGTATCACATGATAGGCAGAAAAGTTATGCATATCAGAACAGGTTGTTTAATGAGTTCCATGTTGGGGAACATGTGTACTTGCACATCAAAACAAAGAAGAGCTCCTTGTGGATTGGATCATGTGATAAGCTGGCACCATGGTTTTGTGGACCCTTTAACATTATTGAGAGGATTGGGCCAGTATCATATTGTCTTGCACTACCTTAGATAGTGAATGTCCATGATGTTCTCCATGTGTTATTTCTTAAGAAGTAAATTAAAAATGTTGATAATGTGATTGACTAGTCTATATTGCAAATGGAACCAGATAGAGAATTCTAGCCATAGTGTCAGTGTATATATATTAGAGAAATAGGTGCTCACACTCTAGAACTGAGCAATCAAGAAAGTTGAGATGTAGTGGAAGCACTTTGGTCTTGATGAAGCTACATCAGAGACGGTGGATCATATGCAGGCTATGTATCCTTCCTTGTTCCCCGGTTGAGGCAACACAATTTTTCCTTGGTGATTTTGGTGTGGCGTTTTGGTATATGTTTTGGAGATTTTGCTATATATTCATATGTATATGGATGTAAATACCACCATGAGATATGTTATAAAACTCAAATAGGCAGTATGGTTGTCATGTCATTATGATGTCATGGTTTGATGTTTTCATGTTGGTTGATTGTCAACAGGTTGATCATTGTAAATACTTCATCAAGATAAGTTATAAACCTCTATCGACAATATATATTTTTCTTATAGCACATTTGTGGTTATAGGTGTTGTTGAACACCGAAGACAGTGTTCCCCCAAGGGGGAGGGTTCTATAACAACCTTGTGAAAATTCGATGTAATAAAAGTCAATAAAGGAAAATCAATAAGCATGGATGATGGGACACTTATTCGAAGCCAAATGTTGGGAAGAATCTAGGTGATGTGAATCATTTGTGAGTGTTTATGGCAAAGGAAATTGGCAAAGGAAATGGTTAAGGCTTTGGAAAGGAAAAATTGTATTTTTGGCACATTTATTTATGAAAATAATGGAAATTATGAGAAAAGGGAGTTGAAAGGCCACAGGATGCATGTGAGGAGGAAATTGAAGGAAAATAATGGAAAATGAAGAAAATAGAGGCCTCATTCTTAAAATGGCTTCCGAGGATCAGTTGGTAGCCTTTTTTCAATTTAGTTTTGGAGGTATCTCGTTATTCTCTCTCTCTCTTTCTCTCCCATACTCTTGGAGACTTAGAGTTTTCTTGGAACACTCTTTGTGGGTGTGGCATATTTGGATTCTTGGATCAAGAAGGCAAAATAAGAGTAGGAAAGCGCAAAAAGGCATCAAGATCAGCAACTACATCATATTTTCTTGCAGGTATCAAATTGCATGTATGATTTCTTCACTAGTTTTGGCATGAATGACATATGCATGAGGATTTTTGGTTGAGATCTATCATTGACATGGAGGATTGTCTTGATTGAATGATCAATGTATCTATGACCTAATGGATGGAATGGAAGTTGATGTGTTGAGACATCAATGGTTCTTAGTGACTCTCAGCTAAGTATGAGATCCTTATGCTCAACACTGTTATTTATACCTGTAGATTACATATGCGTGATATGTTTGATGAAATGCCTACCATGGCTAGTAGGAGTCCAATTAAGGTCTTCAACAAGTATTTTATTTAGTACTATAATTTCCATTTTATTTTATTGATTTGAATAGATGGTTCAATTTTGGGCAGTGACCTGGGCTCTAGGTTTGAAAAAGTGGATCAAATCTCGGAGTTGTTGGTAGAGTACAGACAATATTTGTCTATGGTTGCTGGAAGGAAAGCCGCTGAGAGTGATTTTGTGCTTCTACTTTTTTTCTTACCTATAGCATGGGAGAGACTGAGCCTTAAATTGTCCAAAGGTTTAGTGGGACCCCAAGGCAAGTTGTATAAAGTATTGGATTGGCTCTTAAGGTTCCTCTAGCAGATGATTAATGTTTGTATGGTGTATTTTCATCGGTTCCACTTCCCTAACATGACTTAGGAGGTAGAAACATATCATAGTGGCCTCTTGTAGCATGATTAGCCCGACTGGTCGGTTGCTTGGGTAGATTTCGGAGGATGCATTACACCACTTCATTTCTTTCACTTGGTTTGGACTTCCCAATTTAGCTCCTACGTTTAAGGGGCAAGCCTACCCAAGCATAACATGATTCCTAGTAGCGACAACCTGATGAGTAAAAAAGAAATATCATGAACAAATAACATGGCGATGTAAACCACTCCATTTTCTTCACTTGGTTTGGACTTCCCAAATTAGCTCCTATTACCAAGGGGCACCACTACCTAGGCATGACATGATTCCTAGTAGTGACAACCCAATGAGTAAAAAGGAAATCTTGTGAATCGATGAAATGCCGATGTAAATCACTCCTTTTTTTCACTTAGTTTGGACTTCTGAATTTAGCTCCTATGTCCAAGCGCCACCGCTACCTAGGCATGACACAATTCCTAGTAGCGAAAAACTGATGAGTAAAATATAAATCTCGTGAACTAAAGGTGATCCTTTCCATAACTTCTAGATAATCATTTGTCTCCCCCTCTATGGCAGCTACATTTTTAGTTTCCCCTAGGAGTAAGGTTGTTATCTCCAATGTGTAGACTGCAACAATCTTTTGGAGGTCTCCCACAAGAGGTGACATGTCTATAGTAGCTAAGAAGGAACTATCTGAGCTATTGTGTCTATGACTACCTTCATTCTACAGTTAAAGATAGCTAGGGGCTGCAAGAAATATTTTCTCAAATTAATCCCCTTTCTACCGTGAAAATGAGTTTAGTGAAGGTAGAGGTATTGAGTTCAAGCAGTTGACTTCATATAGATGCCTTAAGTGAGACTTCATATTTTATTTCATATTCATGATAACAACAAGCCCGATAAGGTAAATGCAATCTGCATCGATAAAAGAAAACCATTTGTTAAATATTCAAGAGGTGTGGTTGGTAGAAGCTTCCCATACGTCATGCTTTAAGGTTTGGACATATTCATCGAGAGGCATACAATTGAGGGGATAAAAAACTTTTTTTTATACTGTTACTAGGGAATTATCTCTAGTTTACAAACAAAATTTATTTGATAGCATTGGAATTTCACTCTATATCGAAGAAAAGTTTTTAGTATAAAGTTCGTCTCTACTTCAAAGAGGAGAAGAACCAATAGAACGTTTGTGGGACAAATTCAAGGAAGTTTCCAAGTTATATTTTCATCTTAATTCTATAGAGAAGGTTCATTCAAATCCTTAATACTTATATCAATTTAAATTACATATAGCTTATTATTTATAAGACCTTAGCTTTGATTGGAGACTTCAGATTCTGAAATTCCACTGGGGATTCGCCACAACAAATTTAGATCCAATATCCATTGCTAGAAGATCTACATACAAAGGAATATAAATTAGAAAAGGAGACTCCAAAAAATAGTAAAGGAACTTCAAATTTAATTTGTCCAAAATAGTTATGGTTATAGCATTTTTTTATCAACAATGCCAACTTGAAATGCATTCCTAAATAAAGGAGAAGACTTTGAAAAGATCCATGGCCACCAGTAAAATAAATACAGACTCGATTGAATAGCTAAAATTAATTAAGAAATCTATTAAAATGAAAATATCCAATACAATCATTGTTATTCAATTTTATATATATATATATATATATATATATATATATATATATATATATATATAGTGAATAAGATATATTTGAATGTTGTTTCCTCTAACACATGGATTTATCACCACCAATCAATATAAATAAAAATTATCCCATCTGGAGTGTAGAAGAGAATTTATTCCTTTTTCACATTCTTCCTCCTCCCATATCCTTCCTTTGTGAGATAATATCTCCTGGTGAATATGGATGAAGTTTCACAATCAACAGTCACATATATTGGTGTTCCATGCAAGTACTTGCTTCTTCCAGTTACTCCTTATTGTATTCATTCCTTTGATGTATCCAAACCTCAGTCGATATGGCTAGAGTTGCACAATCAATAGTTACATATATTTTTGTTCCCTGCAAGTACCTTCTTCTTATAACTATTCCTTACTATATTAATTCCTTTGATGTATGAAAACAATTGAATGGATGGGCAATAGATTGTATGTGTATAGATTCATTTCTCTATATAGAAATGACCTCCCCTAAGAGTTAGAAAAGAGGTCTGTAGTTAGTAATAAATTGCAGGTTGGTGACCTAATGGAGGATGTCCAAGCTTCAGTAAGTGAGGAGATGGAGAATTTCTCATAAGCATGTGCAGGCGATGGAGAATTTCTCATGAGCATCTCTATTAGTATGCCATCTTTATCCATCTATGCTCATCAAAATTCATCTCCAATGATATGAATAACTTGTTTTCTCATGAGCATCTCCATTGGTATGCCATCTTTATCCATCTATGCTCATCAGAATTCATCTCCAAAGATATCAATAACTTGTATGTAAAAACTTCCTCGGACCTCAATTTTACGATTGAAAAATAAATGACACCAGTAAGGGACAAATAGCTTAGGCCGCTAAGTCCATTGGCGTTGGAAGAGGCTAGAAATAATTCTTCATATCAAGGCCTTCCCGTGGTTCGTTAATGTAACTAATTTGTAGGGTTGTAACCAACTTTAAATGAACTCTCCATTTCATAGGATGATTCAATAACGAATAATTTTTTAATCATCTAAGTGTGCAAGACAGTACACGATGGCACGAGAGGTGAGTTTTTTTTTTCCAGAGGAAGGACGTAATTATAATTATAATTATTAATTATATTTTACTTTTAGTTTTATGTAATTTGACCAATTTAAAGTATTTTATTGATAATTATCATTATTATTTTCATTTTTATTTAATTTTGATGTTTAGAGGACATTACAAATATCTACATAGTAGGTTGGAGAGTGGCTCTCTATGCAATTATTTTTAACCATTTATTACTTTTAACTATTTAAGAATTTTAAAATTATTTACATTTAACACCTACACGATCAATATTATACTACACACGAGCATAGATTCATCTTAGCTCCTAATCTGCCAAGCCCCGAAAGAGACTTATCTTAGCTCCAAATCTACCAAGCCCCGAGAGAGATCAAATATCATCTTTCCATAAAAGAGGTTTAAACTCAATAGATTTGATTGCTTTGGGTGCTTGGTAGATGAGACATTAATATGGATCTATGTTGGTTATAATTATTAATTTAATTTAATTTTTTGTTTTATATAATTTGACTAAGTCAAAGTGTTTTATTGATAATTATAATTATTACAACATCTCTAAATACTCCGTTGAAGAGTGACACTCTATGCAATTACATTTAACCTTTTATTATTTTTTAATTGAGCACACATGCAAATCTTTACAAACACATACATCATTACAACATATTCCATAGCTTTTTCCTTTTAGATTTAATTTTAAAAATGTTATAAAAAAACCAAAATTAAATATTTTTAAATATTTTGATTTTGAAATGAGTTATGGTTTTTGGACAAGTGGTCTTGATAAGCTATGGTATTGGCCCATGGTTTAGTAACAAAGCATATTTACAAGTTAATATTATGCATCGTAAAATGATGGGTTAGTAAACATGGTTAAGAATCTTTTTATATTGTATATTTATTGTGAGTGTTAAGTTTTCATTTAAAATTTGTTATAAAATTAAATTGAAATAAAATATTTATACTATTTTTTTGAAATGAGTTATGATTTTTGGGTATGGGGTAGTGATAAGCTATGATATTGGCCCATTGCCCCATTGGCCCATGGTATTGTAATAAATCCCATTTAGAAGTTGATAATATCCATGGTAAAATGGGTTGAATGTAAATATTAAAATTTTAAGCATTTATTAATCAAATTTAAATATGTTATGGAATTATTATTTTAATTTATATGGTAAAATGGATGTTAATTTATAACTACTATTTATGTGTGATACATTTTAATGGGATATGTATATTATGACTTTCTTTTATTTAAAAATTTGTTTATCATTTTGTAATTTGACAAAAACCAAATTATAATATAAAAAAATTGAACTTAAAAAATATTAACATCTAAGTTATAATATCTAATGCCTACACATCAACACCATACTTGGTTGCAGAGAGCCTCTTCAACACTATATTGGGATGTAGGCAATTGGTAATTATGTGTATTTCCATGTTACAAGTCATGTTATGGTTTTAGTGTTAGCATTAATATTTTTATTTATTTTTATTACTTAGCATACAATTTGATATCCCAATTATTATGTTATTGAGGAAAAACACATAATTTAAACTTAAATTTTCAAAAGCTTCTTATAGATAATGAGTAGCTTTATTTAACACAAAATTATTTAATGATTTTGTTTGGTATAAAAAATGTATTGTATCAAGCTTATTTTCTAACATCTATGTTTATGAGTATGTTTGGATGTGAACTTTTACAAAATCGACTTTAACATTACAAAAGGAACTTTTGATTTACATCATTGACAATTGTGACAACCCTTTAAGTTTCAAACATTTTGAGAATAATTCATGTCTCTTTAACTCTACCTCATTGTAAGCCAAAAATTAACGAGATATAACATTTATAACATTAATGCTTCAAGCAACATGTGTTAGGTATAGGTGAGATTCTGAAGAATGACAAAAGGAGGGAAAAATAATTTTTATTATTATTAAACTTATGCATTATAGATTATACTTTAATATCCCACACTACGATTCATTTTTGCATGATTCGTGGAATAATGTGAATAATGAATATCCACAATAATATAATATAGTGGGTTTGATAACTAACTTCATTTAGTTTAGAGTTTGTATAGATCGTGAGAAGCTCCAAATCATATATACATTTACTTAAATAATAAGTTATGGATGTAATCATGCTATATTTTCATTATAGAAAGACGTATAAAGAAACTAGGATCTCTTAGTTGGTTTTACATTGCTTTGATAGAATTATTACTTTTCAACAAAGGCCTCAAGATTTAGTACAATTTCTCCTTTTCTAATAATGTTTAGAGTAAACATGATTCTCATGGTTAATTATAATTCATGTGTTCAAGCTATGATTCAAAGATCATCTAAGATGTAGTATAGTTTGACAAGTCCCGATAGTTTTTCCTCATTAGAGATCATCGGTTAAAATCCAAAGAGGGATAGAGTATACAAATGTTTTTAAATGGATTCATTGCCCCAAATAACACTTGGGGTATAGTAAAAAATCACAATCTCATCCACAACTATATCAGCATGGAAACCAAAAATACCAAAATATCAAATAGTTAGAGTGCACCCTACCTTAACAATTTCATACAACTTCAACTTCATGTTAATAATGTAATTAAATATTTATACTCTACCTCAACAAACTTTGCATACACATTTTGACATAATAATATTACCCTAACATAATTTTGTTGGAGCTTTTGGATCTAACTAGGCGATCAAATCCTAGGCCCAAACTCAAACGCAAAGGTCTTGATGCAAAGGTAGATCTTTGGATATAGATCAGTCTATTAAATATGATGCCTAAGTGCAAGTATTTTAAGGAGGATGCTAAGGTTTTGTGAGGGTTGATGCAAAGTTTTTGTTTTATTTTTGCCTTTTTATCAAGAGAATTGGTATATTTGTCATTTGTCATTGAGGAGGTCTAGGGTTGAGTCAAAGGGACTACCCCTATTCTCCTGAGCCTAAAGTAATGACCCACAATTCATGTTAGGTGGATTAAACAAGTTGTGAACTTGTGGGCGGGTGCAGGAGGTGGGGGTGTGTGTTGACGTTTCAAGTGAAATATATGCAACCACAATATTTATGAACTATCAGTAATTACATTGAATCTTCAATTTTACAATGTACAAGCTAAACCTTGGGAAACCCCAAATTTACACTTAGTCAATTTTCACAACTTCGGCAAACTCGGTTGCCCATCTCGTCGGCACCTTCGCACGGTCGCCACATGACTCTCCAACCTGTCGTTCACCTCATCACACGTCTTCGCCGGTTCGCCCTTCGTTTGGTCGCAAACGCCCAAACCGTGTACACCTGCCGACACGCAGTCCCTCTTGCCAACTCTTGACAAACGCCCAAATCGTTTGAATAGCACATAGTACCGCCTGCCCAACTCTATGACCTCTGGTTCCAACCTTTGTTCACCTTTCGTGCACACTTGCACGATGGGCGGGCGCTCACCCGAGTCGCCAACACACCCACGCCAAGTCGTCGCACAATTTGGGCGCCACACGTTCACCATGCATGGCTCACCCAACCACTGGGCACACCTTCGCCCACACCTTCACCCAACACTGAGTTCAACGCTTCTTCATGCACGACCGCCCAAGAACGGGTGCATGTATATCTGCGCCTTCACCTTCTTGAATATGCGCACAAGACTGCGCCTCTACTAGACCATGTAGCAAAGATGTGAAGTGATCAAATCTGATGTCTGAAATGCTCTAGTCATATGGTAATATATATGCATCGGAAATGTGGGTGGGCTGTCCAGTCGACCACCCAACCTATGCGATGCACACCCCTTCGAAATCTCAACAAATGTTTCAGCCTTACTCCATCCACAAGTCGGCCTTCAACAATTTGTTCCACGCTCTAAGTATGGTATAAACATGCCAACTCTCTTCCATATCGTCGCACTTCAAGAGAGCTCACATAACTTCATCGCAGCGCAGCTTTGCACGCCCAACTGCGCACTCACCCGCGGTCGCACTTCGGGTAGACGCGCCAAGGACGGCAGGTCCTTACATCCTCCTCCACCTGAAATCGTTGTCATCCTCGAAAACATACCATCCTGGTAGCCATCCACCAAGATGATCAATATCCATGATGCCAACTCCTCCACATACTGCAAACATCACTGCAACATATGTAGAATCACCGTCTCCACCATGTCTTTCCCTGGAAATCATCTGTCACGAAGATCACCATAACAAGGTATACACCTCATCGATATGTTGTCCATCACAGATCATCTCAATCCATGATCATCAATCACCCAATCACAATCTCCACATGTTGCTCTCCATCACGGAAGTCTGGTCCCTCCATCCAAGCTACATGCCCACTGCAACATCCCTTGTCGACCTCATCATGTGTCATCATGTAAACTACTGCCATGGTACTCCAACATAATGCTAACACCTCTTTGTACATTTCTAGCCCTCATGCCTGAACTAGTTGGGTAGCTAATCAAATTGTCACGTCCAAACCATGAGAATGCACATCCTCATGTCACCATCAGTTGTTTCTCGAAACATCCTGCCACATCCTCAACTCGACAAAGAATCCATCTCCATATAAGTGTAAGCCATGCTCAAGTCCATGAAGTAGTCCTCATCTCATCTGCAACATGCTGTCCATGATGTTTGGTGTCAATGTGCTACATGAAATCAACCACATCTACCTAAACATCATCATCCATATGTGTATCTCCTCCATATGAAGAGATCATCTCATCAATCTCCAACTCTCGGTATGCCACATCTAGGTCCATGAAGCAACCTCCATCATATCTGCAATGTGTCATCCCTCAAGTCTGTCGTAGAAACAAGTATACACCTGTCTCATCTATCCATGTGCTGCCCATGATCATAGATCAATCAGCTCCCATGTCAAAAGATGGTTGAGTCTCGGCTCAACCCATGCCCAAGTGTTGCCACCAAGGCATCATCATCATTGTAACTCCATCACTTCAAAGTGTCCCATATCGATCCTCCACATCAAGTCACTCTTCCAAGCCATTCCCATACATGTACTTGAAAGTATGCACCCCATCCTGCATCAAAGTCTCTGACCTCAGCTCCTCAATGCATCAAATCCTCTAAGTCCACCATGTATGAAGTCCCTAAAAGTCACAACAATCTCATGTCATCATGAGCTCCATAAGTCATCCCCAACCAACATCCTAGCAAGCATACAAGTCTCGGCCCAAAGGTATCTGCAAGATGCCTCAGCTCTCCATGTAGTAGGAATGCTCCATAGTCTGCTCACAACTCCATCCAAGTCCATGGCCTTGTTGTACAAGAGCGCACAACCTCTCCATCTGCTCATAATTAAAACATCTCCATGTCACATCAGCAAATCCATCTGCACAACATCCCTGCCTTAGCACTCCTCATTGGATACCCATAAGTGGCACCTCTACAAGTGCTCCTACATCATGTCCCTGCATAATACCGCCATGCTCCATGTCTCCAACCTGATGTCCATGATTCAAGTTGCCCATGTAGTCCAATAGACCCATCACAACAAGCGGTCATCCTCATCCAAGTCTGTAATCTTCGGTCTAGTGAACTCGGTCACCCAACCATATCATCATCATCACTAGTCCCTTCCATCATAGCTCCCACACTGAAGGTTCCACCAAGACTATCTCTTGGTCTTGGCCATGAGAATTCCACCCAAGCATCATCATACCTCAAGTGTGTGCCCTCCAACCTGTCCATGAGCCATGTCAGGCACTTAGCCAAAGTGGCTAAAACATGACCCACTCCTCCACAACAATCATCATGTTCCTCCCTTGTCACAGGTTGTTGCACCTTCTACCGTAAGGTCACAAACAACCCCAAAAAGTCCTGCAACAGTCAACAATCCTTGGTTCTCCATACAAGGTCTCATCATAGACATCCATGGTAAGATGCTCCCATGCATCAGAAAACTGACTTTGCCCTTCCCTGCATATGGTCCATCTACCAAATTCTCAAATAAAACACAAGTGTCAATACTTACTTCACCATCATCATCTGTTGGGTCCCTATAATACTAGTGATTACCCCATTAGTATTGTAATTATACCCCTTATTTATATTGATGTATCCATGTAGTGCCCATATTATTACTATTGTGCCACATAGAAGCCCACTATTGTTATTGTTGTGCCCTACAATATTATTGTTATGTAGGCTTTGATTGTATTGGGACCACTTAGACTCCTATATATAGAAAGGAGGTATTTTCATTTGTATCATCCAAGAATTGTTCATTTATGTAATGTAAAGGAGGTTGCCCCCTCGAAGAGGCTGAATTCTAAGGCATGGATCTCTCTTTTCTATCTTTTTGTGAGCTGGTTTCATAACATTTGGTATCGGAGCTTTGGATTCTAGGGTTTCGCTGCTCCAAACAGGTCATCGTGGCATTGTCGCTATAAATTTTTTTCTGTGACGTTTCAAAAGTCGCAAAACAAACCCAGTTGAAAAGAAATCACGCTGAACCTTGGGTCCGAATTTCAGATCTGTTCGCGCGATATGTTCGGAGATATGATCTCAGGAAGTTGGTCTTTTTGCAGACTCCTGAATTACACTCAAACCAGGTGACCTGGGGAAAATCGTCATAACTTTCTTTCTGAGCATCGGATTGAAATTTCGTAAGAATTTACAGAAAGAGGACGAACTGTAGTTTTCTTTTATATATTTTTCAGAGTCAAAGGTTGAAACAGTGACACGTGGCACTTCATACAAGTTCGCTCTACTGAACCAGTCTATAATCAGGTCACTGTGGGAGATTGTGCATAACTCTTTCTTGGAGAATCCAATTTGGTTCAGAATAGTGGCATTGGAAAGAGGACACATAAAGCTACTACAGATCACAATCTTAGAACTGGATGATTCGAAATTACAGGGGTACATCAGATTCAATATCAGGCTTCTACAAAGTAAAAAAAGGTGTAGTTTTTATTTTTTATTTTTGCATAAGCTTGGTTTGAAGGAATTCAAAGGGCCTAGTAAAGCATTATTATCGGTAATTGATGCCCCGAGGAAAGAAAATGCAAACGCCTAGTAAGGAACCTGAAAGCTCTAGCATGACTCATGAAGAAGAGGAAGAAATGCTACATGATATATCAAAATTACAAGAACAAGTGCAACAAATGTCACGCTCACAAAAGCTAACAGATGCTAAGATAAAGGGCATGGAAGCTAAGATGGGCGATTTGAAGACTGATTTGAAGATAGATTTGAAGAAAGACATGGCGAGTTTGAAGACAGATTTGAAGACAGACATGGCAGATTTGAAGACAGATTTGACAAATTTTCTACAAGAGATACTTACTAATGGTGAAAAGGTTGTAAAGGAAACTCATGATGTGAAAAAAAGTAATGTTAATCATGATTCCATAGATTCTAATGTTGGATCGAAGACCCACCATATTCCAAAAATCGATATGAGGAAGTTTGATGGGAAGGATCCCGCCACATGGATATTACAGATGGAGCAGTTCTTCGATCTCAATAATGTGCAAAACACACAAAAGGTACGTATGGCAACTTTATATTTGGAACCAAATCAATTTGTATGGTATCAATGGCTTTGCTCTCGTAAACAATTTATCACTTGGGCAATTTTTACGGAAGAATTGATAGCACATTATGAGGATACAAAAAGCAACACTTTTTTTAGCCAATTGATAAGTCTCAAACAAAAGGGTTCAATAATGGAGCACATTGAGGAGTTCCAAAAATTGAACATAAGGGTAAAAGATATTCCAGAGCAGCATAGGATTGATGTGTTCATAGGGTCTTTAAAGGATAATATCCAACATGATGTTCGCCTTTGGGAACCTGATTCATTAGAGAAGGCATTCAGGTTAGCAAGAAAAATGGAAAGCAAAATTATGGCAACTAGGAAGCATACCATTCACAACTATAAAGATGGAAGTGTTGTTGCCCATAGTCTTCCACAACCTACAAGGTTGACACCACAACAATTGGAAGAAAAAAGAGCAAAAGGGCTTTGTTACAATTGTGATAGCAAATACACAAAGGGTCATAAGTGTGGTGAGAAGAAATTATTCTACATAGATTGTGAAGAGGAAGAAGAAAAGGAGCAAGAAAGGTCAAAAGAAGAAGATATACTCCAGGAACAAAGCCTAGATGAAGAACAAATAAATCCAACCATATCTTGTAATGCATTGGCGGGAATTACCACTCCTCAAACCATCAAGATAGAAGGACAAATCAAGAAGAAAAAGGTGATAGTGTTGATTGATTCAGGAAGCACCCACAATTTTATTCATTGTAGGGTAGCAAAAGAATTGAATTGCTTCCTATATCCAGCACCAGAGTGTCAAGTGATGATTGCAAATGGAGGAACAATAAATTGCTCTGGAAAGTGCCATAATATCAAGCTATCCATGGGAGAATATGTATTGACTAGCCCAATGCTTTCCATTCCAATGGGAGGTGCTGATGTTGTACTAGGAGTCCAATGGCTACAATCCTTGGGTACAATAGCTTTTAATTTTCAAGAACTTTTCATGAAATTTTCTGTGGAAGGAAAGGAAGTTGAATTAAGGGGTATTGCAGGGAAACCAGGAAAGATAATCAGCTCTAATGGTATGACAAAGCTTCTAAAAAAGGAGCAAAGGGGTGTAATTGCACAATTATGTTCGCTAGATGTTTCCACATTAGAATCATCTATTTCTCCAGATCTCCAAAAAGTCCTGGACAATCATTCCAAGGTATTTGAGACTCCCAAAGGTCTCCCACCTATGCGTGATCATGATCATGCTATTCATCTGATTCCAGGAAGTGTTCCTCCAAACATCAGGCCGTACAGATATCCCTATGTCCAAAAAAGTGAAATTGAACGTATGGTTGCAGAAATGCTAGAGGCTGGTATAATTCAACCGAGTCAAAGTTCTTTCTCTGCTCCAGTAGTATTGGTGCACAAGAAGGATGGATCATGGCGCATGTGTCCGGATTATAGGGAGCTCAACAAGCTCACTATTAAAGATAAGTTCCCCATTCTTGTCATTGATGAATTGCATGGATCAATTTACTTCACCAAGTTGGATCTTCGTTCAGGATATCATCAAATCAGAATGAAGATTGAAGACATTCCGAAAACGGCATTTAGAACTCATGAGGGTCATTATGAATTTTTGGTCATGCCTTTTGGCCTTACCAATGCACCTTCAACATTTCAAGGTTTGATGAATTCAATTTTCAAACCATTCCTTAGAAAATTTGTGTTAGTATTTTTTTATGATATACTTATCTACAGCAAGTCTTGGAAGGATCATGTTGAACATGTCGACAGGGTGCTACAACTATTGGAAGAGAAACAATTATATGCCAAAAGATCCAAATGTTTCTTTGGAGTCCAGGAGGTGGAATATTTGGGTCATATTGTATCTCATGAAGGAGTTAAGGTAGACCCTACCAAAATTAAAGCCATTAAGGAATGGAAAATCCCCACATCCATAAAGCATTTGCGGGATTTCTTGGGTGACAGGGTATTATCGCAAGTTTGTTAAGAATTATGGGAGAATAGCAGCACCTCTAACGACATTATTGAAGAAAGATGCATTTTCATGGACTCCGGAAGCAACAAAGGCCTTTGAACATCTTAAAGAGGCAATGTGCCAAGCACCGGTCTTAGCTACACCAGACTTCACAAAAACCTTTACTGTGGAATGTGATGCTTCAGGAAATGGAATTGGTGCTGTTCTAATGCAAGATGAAAGACCCATTGCTTTTGAAAGTCATCCAATCAAGGGAAAGTTTCTAAGCAAAGCTATTTATGAGAAGGAAATGTTGGCAATACTCCATGCACTTAAGAAATGGCGACCCTACCTAATGGGAAGACACTTCAAGGTAAAAACAGATCATGATAGCCTTAAATACTTTTTAGAACAAAGATTATCCTCTGAAGAGCAACAAAAGTGGGTCACAAAGATGTTGGGTTATGACTTTGAAATCATCTACAAAAAAGGGAAGCAAAATGTCGTGGCAGATGCACTCTCAAGGAAGGATGAGGATGTGGAAGCATTGTTGTGTGCTATTTCTATCATCCAACCAGATTGGATAAATGAAGCAAGGGAGGAATGGAAGAATGACGAAGAAGTGTGGGCACTTATTCGAAAGCTACAACAAGATTCCAGTACGTCTGATACATTTAGCTGAAGAAATGATTCGTTATGGTACAAAGATCACTTATACCTCTGTAAGAATTCCCAGCTAAAACAAAAGATTCTTATGGAATTGCACACTTCTCCCTTAGGAGGGCACTCAGGATTTTTAAAAACTTACCACAGGGTTAAGAAGGAATTTTTTTGGGATGGCCTTAAATCAGATATTCAAAAGTTTGTGGCAGAATGTTTGGTTTGCCAACAAAATAAAGTTGAAACAATTAAGACACCGGGTCTATTACAACCTTTACCCATTCCAAGCCAACGTTGGGAGGAGGTATCAATGGATTTTATCACAGGTTTACCCAAGTCTGAGGGAAAGAGTGTCATCATGGTGGTAGTTGACAGACTTACCAAGTATGCACACTTTTGTGCATTATCACATCCATTTAAAGCCAGTACAGTTTCTACTGCATTTATGGAAACAATTCAAAAGCTACATGGAAACCCAAAGATTATTGTAAGTGACAGAGATCCCATTTTCACTGGAAATTTTTGGACAGAATTATTTTCTTGTCTTGGTACTCAGTTAGCTCATAGCTCATCTTATCATCCTCAATCTGATGGGAAAACTGAGATAGTAAACAAATGTTTGGAAGGATATCTTCGTTGCTTTGTATCTGATAAACAGACACAATGGGTCAAATGGTTGCCTCTGGCTGAATGGTGGTATAACACGTCCTTTCATACAACAACAAAAATGACCCCATTTATGGCACTTTATGGGTATCAACCACCATCCATCACATCATATTTAAGAGAAAATTCTAAGGTTCAGGCAGTGGAACATCACATCGAACATCAACAACAAGTCCTCCAACTCTTAAAGGATAACCTTGTGTTGGCACAGAATAGAATGAAACAACAGGCAGATCAGCATCGCAGTGAAAGAAGTTTTGATGTAGGTGATTGGGTATTCCTACGGCTACAACCATATAAGCAAATGTCCCTCAAGCAAGCTAAGAAGGATAATAAATTATCACCAAAGTATTATGGTCCATACAAGGTGTTGCAAAAGATTGGTACTATGGCATACAAATTGGAGCTTCCTGCAGCTTCTCGATTGCACCCAGTTTTCCATGTTTCATGCTTAAAGAAGGTTATAGGCGACAAGCTCCCAGTTCAAACAATATTGCCAGAACTTGACGAAGAAGGAAAAATTATATTGGAACCGGAAGGAGTTATAGAAACAAGAACTCGACAGCTACGAAATCGATCAATTTCAGAGTACCTTATCAAGTGGAAGAACTTATCCGCTGAAGATTCCACATGGGAGGATGAGAATTTTATGCAGAAGTATCCTGAGCTACTCAAGCGTTGAGGACAACACTTTTTTGAAGGAGAGGGGCATGTTGGGTCCCTATAATACTAGTGATTATCGCATTAGTATTGTAGTTATACCCCTTATTTATATTGATGTACCCATGTAGTGCCCATATTGTTACTATTGTGCCACATAGAAGCCCACTATTGTTATTGTTGTGCCCTACAATATTATTGTTATGTAGGCTTTGATTGTATTGGGACCACTTAGACTCCTATATATAGAAAGGAGGTATTTTCATTTGTATCATCCAAGAATTGTTCATTTATGTAATGTAAAGGAGGTTGCCCCCTCGAAGAGGCTGAATTCTAAGGCATGAATCTCTCTTTTCTATCTTTTTGTGAGCTGGTTTCATAACATCATCATCATGGGGCTCCCCCATATGAGTATCCTCATCCATCCATGTCTGCAAACTGAACGATCCTGGTCCAACATGATCAATCTCAAGTTCATCCTCCATCATTGTCACACCTGCAACATCTTCAATCTCCACGACTTCCTCTTCCTTGATAGCACAATCTGCAACTTCACCTTGCTCCATTGTCCAACCAAGTTGAAGAAGTTCGTCTTCAACATTCTTTTCCAAGACTTCAAGTTCCTTTCGAATCTGGGGACTCTCTTCTTTCAACCTCTTCAACCTTTATAAGGTAAGCAAGAGCTTCCCTTCGCATTCTTCCAAACTTGCGATGCCTTGTCGTTCAGCTTGGCCCAAGCACTAAGCTTCACCCCTGCTAAACCTGTTCCACCTTTCACCAGCTTCACCAAGTTCCCTGCAACCATGAACCAGCCCTTGTTCTACTTGTATGTGAAACTAGCTTCCTTCACCTGCAAGTACCTGCTTCCACTGTCACTTCGTCACGAGCAACCTTGCTCACCAGCTCCAACCGAGCTCTGATACCAACTGTCATGCCCCTACACCTGCGGTAGTCTTTCAACTGCCTATAGCGAGGTGCGGCACCACCGAACACTTTCTTTTCACCAATACTTATGTTCGTGGACTACGCCTAACATTAACTTTCTCCTACTTAGTTTGTGTTTCGAAACCAAGTATTATTATGTTTAGCCTTTATACCAATGAACACCCATACTCATTCATTATCGACAACAATTATAAACAAAGAGGACAATTGCACAGTATAAAGGGAGGGGCAACTCCCTGCAATATGAGTCTACCCGAATCAATATAACATATAATCTTCACTTTGACAATGTACAAGCTAAAACTTGGGAAACCCCAAATTTACACTTAGTCAACTTTCACAACTTTGACAAGCTCGGTTTCCCAGCTCATCGGCACCTTCGTACGATCACCGCACGACTCTCCAACCTGTCATTCACCTCATCGCACATCATAGCATCAAATGTGGAACAATCATAGCATCAAATTGTTTCATGAATTCCATCCCCAATGCAGCTTCATAGTCATCATTCCGCACTATAGTGAATTCAACCTTCCCTGTCCATTCACCAAGTGTAGTGTCCACCCTCTTAGCTATACCAAGAATCTCAATAGGATGAGAATTCACTGTCTTCATTTGTGCCTTTGCCAGTACAAATTTCAGCCCAATTCTTCTCACAATATCTTCACCCATGAAGTTGTGAGAAGCCCCACTATCCACTATAGTGAGTATATCAGCACCTCCAACCTTGATTCGAACATACTCCAATCTATTCCTCTCGGGATCTCTCCTAGAGACCACCTCCATAGTAGTAGAAGCACCAAGTATCTGCATCATCCCCACAGAAGCACCTTCATTCTTCGCATCAGATTGTGCAATAGCAGCAGCCTTTGGTTTAGAAGGACAATTCTTCATCGTGTGTGGTCCAGCACATATCTAACACTTCAAGGCTTTCTTCGTATTTGAACTATCATCCGATTTCGAAGCATCATCCTTCTTCTTATCTTTCGGTTTATCAGACTTCTTCTTCCTATCATCAGAAGTCTCATCATAATGCTCCACCAACCTGTCAACAGAAGCAAAATATTCTTCAAGTGTCCTAATCCTCTGCCTCTTCACTTCATTGCGTGCCCAAGGTTTCAACCCAATAATGAAGTTGAACTCCTTGTCTCTCTCCACCATGTCACGAAGTTCCAGAGCTGCACTTGCAAACTCTCGTTGATATGCTTGTAGGCTCCCAGTCTGCTTTATGTACTTAATCTTTGTCCTTGCTTCCCGTGTTTCGTCCTGAGGACTGAAATGGGTCTGCAAATCCTTCTTCATGTCATCCCATGAAGTGATGTCATCAGCACTGCCATTGGCAATCTGATCCAGCCTCCTTCACCACCACATCTTAACATCCTTTGTTAAGAACTGAGCAGCTACCTTGACCTTCGTCTCATCATCAGATAGACCCAACCGTTCCAAGTATTGCTCCATGTCCCATAGAAAGTTGCCAAGAGTCTTTGCATTCCTTGTTCCATCATAAGATTCTGGTTCCTTGACCTTTACATGAGGCATTCCTCCACCTGAGTTATGCCTCACGGCCTTCTTCAACACCGCGATCTCATCCTTGGCTTCGTCAAGATTTTTCTTCAAGTTCACGATCTTTGCAAGACCCTGATCCCTTGCTTCTTCAACTTCTTTGACCCTTATTTCAAGTTGTGTACACATAAGATCAGTGTACTCATATTATGTTCGAAGTTCATCGTGTTGTGTTCGGAGTTCATCGAGTTCTTCCTTCCTCTTCAAATTGGCCTCTTGTTCTTTAGCGAGCAAGTCCATATTCTTTTCCCAAGAAGTCTCCATAACCTCCATTCTCACCAAAACTTTCTCCATAAGTGTGATGGTAGCATCCTGCACACCCTGATGACTAGACCCAGCCTGAGATTCAGTTGCCATATCTAACAGCTTCTTCCTCTTTCACAATCTGGTTTCGACCATCCAACAACTTCACCAAGTCACCTGCAATTTGAACCAAGCCTTGTTCCACTTGTGTGAAATGGCTTCCTTCACCTGCAAGTACATTTTCGACTGTCACGAGCAACCCTGCTCAATGGCTTCAAACCGAAGTCTTGTTCTCACCTGTCAAGTGTGTATCAGCTTCAATGCTTCAACACCTGAACCTATTCACAAACATTAGTGTAGCAGCTTCAACCTTCAATACCCTGAATCAGCTACTCTGATACCACCTGTCACGCCCCTACACCTGTGGTAATCTTCCAACCGCTTATAGCGAGGTGCGGCACCACCGAACGCTTTCCTTTCACCAATACTAACATTCATGGACTACGCCTAATTCACTTGTCCTTAGTTTGTGTTTCGCAAGCAAGTAAAATTATGTTTATCCTTTATACCAATGAACACCCATACTCATTCATAATCAACAACAATTATTACGATAACAACAATTGCACAGTATAAAGGGAGGGGCATCTCCCTGAACAATGATTCTGCCCAATAATATATTAAGAATATCAGTTTACAATACACAACTATGTCTTGGCAAGACCAAGTCTCATACTTAGCCAATTTTACATCAATACAACTTTCGTGATATAGATCTTCTTTTAACAATTCCAGTTTGTAATTAAGAAATTACACTTTGAAAATCCAACCATAAACCATAAAGAAAAAGAGAACACAAGATCTAGCCTCAGAAAATCCACTTGGGAAAAACCCAACAACCTTTCCTTAGAGAGAAGTTTCAATTCGACAAGAGTTACACCTAATGCGGTTAGTCAAAAACTATGTCTATGGTCAAAATATTTCCACAACCCTCATGTCAAGCCTCTAGCAACTCGCTATGATAAGATGTACCCTATGCCTAAATCCAACAATTAGAATATGCCCAAAAAACTCTGTGTCCCAGAATTTCAGTGTTCGCAAAAAATGTTTCCCAATAACTCTCTAGAAATTTGGCCTACCCACAAGCTGTTGCATAGAAAAATTCACACTTACAAGTTTAGAGATATATATGTGAGCTCAAGAGGGAGAGAGGTATTTGTCATATTCGTCCTTTTCTACTCCTTTAACCTTCACTTGGATGCCTAGAAAATGTCTTGTTTTGATGAGATCGAATGGTGCTCTTATGTAGGAGGTCAAATGCCTTTTAATAGATGTCATTTCCTTGAAAAATGGGTGTGTCTCCTCAATGGGGTCGACTTGACTTGAGGGAGGCCCGACATAAAAATTTTTGGAGCCAAAAATTTAATCTTCAAATTTTCTCTTTGAGATCTCATGAAGAACATGTCTTACAATACATTTTCAAGGACTAAATAATCAAAATAACATTAATAACATGTCCTACAAGTTATTTATACATTACAAGGGCTAAAATACAAATTATGAAGACCAACTATAGCTAAAAGAATTCAAGAGAAACAAATATTGGTCAACAAACTAGTTATGATGCAAAGTTTTTACCATGCTCTAAGGCAACCACTTACCGTCTAACACTACGTCCAATGTTTTAGATTGATCATGACATTAAACATTTTTACTCCTTAAAAGCCACATTGTCATACCACTAAGTTTTTTCAAATCACAATATCATTAATATATTTTTTTTGTAATCTTGGGAGGACTATATCTTCATCATGTCCAATATATCACCCCTATGAGGGAAGGGAATAGAATCAATGGCTTCACATCAAGAGTGCCTTAACATAGTGCACCCAATCACCGTATATCCAATACCTTGTGGACAACAATATCTTTAATATCCAATACCAAGTGGACCACAATTGTATTATTTGTTTCTAAAGATTTTTAGTTAGATTGTAACTATGTAGTCATAAAAATAGGTTTGGAATATCAACTGTAATTTATTTCTTGAAATGAAAATTTAACCAACATACAGACATCTTATGTATGGATCTAACATTGAGAGGGATAAAAATTTTTACGTGCAAACTTCTTTAGAGTGTAAAATAGAATGTTTTAATTTTCATTGTTTAAATTCATAGAGTATATATAAGACCAAATAAATGTATTTAACATAAAACTTATTTTTTCATGAGAGGTAAATATTTTTTAAATGATATATATATATATATATATATATATATAGATAGATATACATATTGTAAGCTTGGTAGGAGAAAAGCAATGTGGTGCTCCATCGGTCAAAGAGGCTGGCACAACTGGGACATGAGAATACTACTATTCTTAGTCTCCCATATGATATACTTTGGTGGTGCTTGCTTAGAGTTCCCTACAAATCACACTCTAACCTCAAACTTGTTTGAAGAAAATGGAGGGATATGTTGATGTGTGGCCCCCAGTTTTGCAAGGACCAGATAACTGTTGGTACAAGTGAGCACTTGATCTATGTGGTTCAATATTTCAATCTTCCTAGCACTAATTATGAGCAGCGTACATATTGGACTCAACTTGTCGGACGCATATTGGTATTGGACCTTGTCATGTTTACCAGGAAAATTCTTCGTCAAATGTCAAATTTCCCCATTGGAATTCCCTTTGGATGTAAGAGCATTTTCCTCAATGGCAAGTTATTTCTCATGGGTGGACCTTTGATGCCATAAGCAAATGGAACTACTATCATGTTCAGACACCGTAGACACATGATCTGACCCTGTTCTTCCTTCTAACTGAAATAGATTTCCTACCTTCTTAGCTGTCATTACTAGTAAAATACCTTTGTAAATTTTCATTACTCCACCTTGAATTACAGTTTTATATCCATTTGTGTCAAGTGCTCCTAGTGAAATTATATTTTTCCTTAAATCTGGTACATGTCTTACATCAGTTAACATTTTGGTTGTCCCATCAAACATTTGCAGCTGTATACTCCCTATTCCCACAATATTACATGTGACATCATTACCCATGTACACAACTCCACCATTAATTGATCTATACGTCTTAAACCATTCTCTATGAATACACATGTGGTTTGATGCACCAGAATCTAACAGCCGATGTTGATCATGATTTGACAAATTAACTGATAACACTTCATCACTCATACCTCAACGAGATGCCGAACCTGTATCTATCATGTTTGTTTCTTGCTTCGCTGTCGAAGAGTCTTCTTTGGATGCTTGTTGTCTCTTCCAACATTCCTTCTTCAAATGTCCCGATTTGCAACAAAACCAACACTTTACCTTACTCTTCTTCCCTTTCGATTTTGATCGTGAGTTGCTGTGCTTACCAGAGCGTCTTTCCCTCGAATGACCTCTAGCCATCATTGTTTCTGATGTAGAGGTGTCGGCATTTGACCTCTTCTTTGTCTCTTCGGACAACAAAGCTCCAACAACATCATCAAATCGAATGTTTCTGATAAACTAAGACTTATAGAAGTAACAAAATGATCCCATGACTCGGGCAACGAGCACAATAAAGTTATAGATTTATCTTCTGATTCAAATGTTACTTCTATACTTTCTAATTGCACCAGGAGAGTATTAAAGACATTTAAATGATCAGCAATAGCTGTACCTTCCTTCATACACAGACTGTACAATTGTCGCTTCAGGAGAATCCCATTGGTCAAGGATTTTGTCATGTACAGCTTCTCCAGCTTCGTCCACAAACCAACAACAATTTTTTCTGACACGATGTTAAACAAAGCATCATCCGCAAAACACAGTCAAATACCACTCAGAGCTATTCCATCCATTTCGTTCCATTCATCATCGTTCATGGGGTAAGGCTGTTTGGGTCTTCCCAACAGCACCTTCGCCACGCCTTGTTGCACAAGCAGATCGTGCATCTTCACTTTCCAGATCTCGAAGTTATTTTTTACATTAAACTTCTCGATCTCAAAAAAAATCACTTTGACTTTTTTCCATGTTGTATCAAACAAACAATCTCCAATTCTGAATTAAAAAACACCTCTGTCATACTGCATAATCACAATTTTAAAAGAAAAACCAAAAAATTGCAAATTTACCAGAGGAAAACTCTGCTGGCACTCTTTGACAACGAAGAAACCATGCCTAATCTCGTCGACTCCGCGCCAATCTGAACATTGGATCTCTGGCACGAGTATCAGACTCGAATCTGCGCCAATTGGCACGACTGTTCCAAAATAAAATGCGCCAATTCGTTTACTGCCAAATTGGCGCGACTGTCTCTGCTAAAACTACGTCAATCACTGAAACTCCACCTTCAGCCGATATCTCATGTGCACCAGCTCCACAACCAGCGACTTGTAGATTATGGGCCCTCCATGCTCCACTGCGCCGCTCTGATACCACTTGCTAGACTAAACAAAGCGCAACTGGACTAAATATAAACATACACAGCACAAACAAAAAACTCATCAAACCATAACACAAAGATTTAACGTGGTTCACCCAACCAATCTGGGATACATCCACTAGAATATAGGCATCGAAAATCTTATTATTCAAAGGGGATTACAACAAATCTAATCATTCACACATGCTCTCAGCTCTCCCCTATTTCCTCTACTTTCTCTACACACTCTTACAATCCTTTACGGATTACATTTCTATATAGCTGGAGCATAAAAATGAATCATAAACTCTCACAACAAATATAGGATGCATTAACTCCTCAAAAAATACTGGAGCTAATATACCAACTAATCCTATTGTTGTCACATACATGAGATTTTTGCCTAATTTAATAAAACCGAAAATCTCAACAAATGGGACAAATAGCTTAGGCCGCTAAGTCCATTGGCGTGGAAAGAGGTGAGAAATAATTCTTTCATATCACGGCCTTCTCGTGGTCGTTAATGTAACTAACTTGTAGGGTTGTAACCAACTTTCAATGAATCCACTGCATATGATGATTCAATAACGGATAATTTTTTAATCATCTAACACATCAAATCAATGGTGCAAGACAATACACGATGGCACCACAGATGAGTTTTTCTCAGAGGAAGGCCTTACGACGTAATTATAATTATAATTATTAATTATATTTTACTTTTAGTTTTATGTAATTTGACCAATTCAAAGTATTTTATTGATAATTATGGTAATTATTTTCATTTTCATTTCATTTTGATGTTTAGAGGACATTACAAATATCTACATACTAGGTTGGAGAGTGGCTTTCTATGCAATTGTTTTTAACCATTTATTACTTTCAGTTGAGCACACATGCAAATGTTTACAAACATTTACCCCACTACAACATTTAATCATAGCTCTTTTTTAGATTTAATTTTAAAAATGTTATAAAATAACATTAAAATTAAATATTTTTAAACATTTTGATTTCGAAATGAGTTATGGTTTTTGGGAAAGTGGTATTAATAAGTCATGTATTGGCCCATGGTATCGTAACAAAACATATTTACAAGCTAATAGTATCCATCATAAAATGGGGGTTAATGATGATGATGATGATGATGATGGTTAACGTCCACTGAGACCAAATTGGTCTATCGGACCTACAATTTTCTTAATTTTTACTTGTCTGGCTTCTCGTCTTTCTTGGCGAGATTGGTGTTGTAGCTTTCTTTCTTTTCTCTACGGTCTTCCAACTTCCTTTGTCTTGCAACTCCTTCATCTCTTCTGGTTCTTGGGACATTGGTGTCTTAGCTTCGCGATCTATAGTCGGAGAAGTTTGGTTTAGGAGATCTTCTTTGTTGTTAAATGAAGATTTATTTTCTGCGGTATTCAAATCCTCATAAATGTTGATTTGTTGGGGCGGGCTTTCCCCTTGCTTGCTTTGAGAGTTGTTTCCTTCTTCCTTGATTTTTTGTGACTCAGAGTTTTCTCTAGAATATTCTTCTTTGATGACAGTGTAGTGTTCTTTTTGTGCTCCTTCCCACAAAAAGAATATTGTTATATTCTATGTTTATTGTAAGTATTAAGTTTTAGTTTTAAAATTGCTATAAAATTAAATTGAAATAAAATATTTATAATATCTTTTTTTAAATAAGTTAGGATTTTTGGGTATCTAGTAGCCATGGTATTGAGCGATGATATTTTAAGAAATCATATTTAGATATCCATGGTAAAATCACTTGAATATTCATGGTTAAGGCTCTTATTATATTATAAATACTAAATTTTTATGGGCTTATTAATTAATTTTTAATATGTTACCAAATAATTATTTTAATTTATATAGTAAAATGAATGTTACTTTCTAACTACTATTTATATGCAATATTAGATGTATATTATGACTTTCTTTTATATAAAAAATTGTTCATCATTTTATTAACAAAAACAAACTTATAATATATAAGAAAAAAAAAATGAATTTAAAAATTATTTACGTTTAACACCTACACGATCAATGTTATACTACACACTAGCATAGATTCATCTTAGCTCCTGAATTTATCTTAGCTCCAGATACGAAGCTACGAAGCCCCTGATCCCTGTGGGTGCTTGGTAGATGGGACATTAATATGGATCTATGTTGGTTATAATTATTAACTTAACTTAATTTTTTGTTTTATATAATTTGACTAAGTCAAAGTGTTTTATTGATAATTATAATTATTATTTTATTTTGATGTTTACATGACATGACAACATCTCTACATACTGGGTTGGAGAGTGACACTCTATGAAATTACATTTAACCTTTTATTATTTTTTAATTGAGCACACATGCAAATTGTTACAAACATTTACATCTATACAACATATTCCCGTAGATTTTTCCTTTTAGATTTAAATTTAAAATTTTTATAGAAAAACCAAAATTAAATATTTTTAAATATTTTGATTTTGAAATGAGTTATAGTTTTTGGACAAGTGGTATTGACAAGCTATGGTATTGGCCCATGGTATAGTAACAAAGCCTATTTACAAGTTAATATTATGCATCGTAAAATGATGGGTTAGTAAACATAGTTAAGAATCTTGTTATATTGTATGTTTATTGTAAGTGTTAAGTTTTCATTTAAAATTTGTTATAAAAGTAAATTGAAATAAAATATTTATAATATTTTTTTGAAATGAGTTATGATTTTTGGGGATGGGGTAGTGATAAGCTATGATATTGGCCCATTGGCCCATGGTATTCTAATAAATCCCATTTAGAAGTTGATAATATCCATGGTAAAATGGGTTGAATGTAAATATTAAAATTTTATGTATTTATTAATTAAATTTAAATATGTTATGGAATTATTATTTTAATTTATATGGTAAAATGGATGTTAATTTATAACTACTATTTATGTGTGATACATTTTAATGTGATATGTATATTATGACTTTATTTTATTTAAAAATTCATTCATCATTTTGTAATTTGACAAAAATCAAATTACAATATAAAAAAATTGAACTTAAAAAATATTAACATCTAAGTCATAATATCTAATGCCTACACATCAACACTATACTTGGTTGTAGAGAGCCTCTTCAACACTATATTGGGATGTATGCAATTGATAATTATGTGTATTTCCATGTTATAAGTCATGTTATGGTTTTAGTGTTAGCATTAATATTTTTTTTTATTACTTAGCATGCAATTTGATATCCCAATTATTATGTTATTGAGAAAAAAAAACACATAATTTAAACTTAAATTCTCAAAAGCTTCTTATAGATAATAAGTAGTTTTATTTCACACAAAATTATTTAAAGATTTTGTGTGGTATAAAAAATGTATTGTATCAAGCTTATTTTCTAACCTCTATGTTTATGAGTATGTTTGGATGTGAACTTTTACAAAATCGACTTTAACATTACAAAAAGAATTTTGAATTACATCATTGACAATTGTGACACTCTTTTAAGCCTCAAACATTTTGAGAATGTTTTATTTACCGAAAATTATTTAATGATTTTGTTTGGTATAAAAAATGGATTAAATCAACCTAATTTTGTAATTTCAATGGACTTTATCAACATTTTAAAATGAAATTTTCAATTACATCCATGACAATTGTGACAACCCTTTAAGTTTCTAACATTTTGAGAATAATTCATGTCTCTTTAACTCTGCCTCATTGTAAGCCAAAAATCAAGGAGATATAACCTTTATAACATTAATGCTTCCAGCAACATGTGTTAGGTATAGGTGAGATTCAAAGGAAGGAAAAATAATTTTTTTTATTATTAAACTTATGCATTAGAGATTATACTTTAATATCCCACACTACGATTCATTTTTGCATGATTCGTGGAATAATGTGAATAATGAATATCCACATTAATATAATATAGTGGGTTTGATGACTAACTTCATTTAATTTAGAGTTTGTATAGATCATGAGAAGCTCCAAATCATATATACATTTACTTAAATAATAAGTTATGGATGTAATCATGCTATATTTTCATTATAGAAAGACATATAAAGAAACTAGGATCTCTTAGTTGCTTTTACATTGCTTTGATAGAATTATTACTTTTCAATAAAGGCCTGAGGATTTTGTACAATTTCTCCTTTTCTAATAATATTTAGAGTAAACATGATTCTCATGGTTAAGTATAATTCATGTGTTCAATCTATGATTCAAAGATCATCTAACATGTAGTATAGTTTGATCAGTCTCGATAGTTAAAACCGTGTTTTTCTGCATTAGAGATCATGGGTTCAAATCCAAAGAGGGATAAAGTATAATGGATTCACTGCCCCAAATAACACCCGGGGTATAGTAAAAAATCACAATCTCATCCACAACTATAACAGCATGGCAACCAAAAATACCAAAATATCAAATAGTTAGAGTGCACCCTACCTTAACAATTTCATACAACTTCAACTTCATGTTAATAATGTAATTAAATATTTATACTCTACCTCAACAAACTTTGCATACACATCTTGATATAATAATATTACCCTAACATAATTATGTTGGAGTCTTTGGATCTAACTAGGCGATCAAATCCTAGGCCCAAACTCAAACGCAAAAGTCTTGATGCAAAGCTAGATCTTTGGATATAAATCATTCTATTAAATATGATGCCTAAGTGCAAGTATTTCAAGGAGGATGCCAAGGTTTTGTGAGTGTTGATGCAATTTTTTTGTTTTATTTTTGCTTTAGTATCAAGGGAATTGGTAGATTTGTCATTTTTCATTGAGGAGGTCTAGGGTTGAGTCAAAGGGACTACCCCTATACTCCTAAGCCTAAAGTAACAACCCACAAGTCATGTTAGGTGGATTAAACAAGTTGTGAACTTGTGGGCGGGTGCAGGAGGAGGGGGTCTGTGTTGACGTTTCAAGTACAATATATGCAAGCACAATATTTATGAACTATTGATAATTACTTTGAATGATATAGATCTTCTTTTATCAATTCCAGTTTGTCATTAACAAATTAAACTTTGAAAATCCAACCATAAACCATAAATGAAAAAGAGATCACAATACGAAAAAGAGAACACAAGATCTAGCCTCAAACCCTAAACCCTAAACCTTTCCTTAGAGAAAATTTTCAGTTCGACAAGAGTTACACCTAATGCAGCTATTCAAAAACTATGTCTATGGTCAAAATTTTTCCACAACCCTCATGTCAGGCCTCTAGCAACTCGCTATGATAATATGTACCCTATGCCTAAATTCAACAATTAGAATATGCCCAAAAAACTCAGCGTCCCATAATTTTAGTGTTCGCAAAATATGTTGCCCAATAACTATCTAGAAATTTGGCCTACCCACAAGCTATTGCATAGAAAAATTCACACTTACAATTTTAGAGATATGTATGTGAGATCAAGAGGGAGAGAGGTATTTTTCATATTCATCCTTTTCTACTCCTTTAACCTTCACTTGGATGCCTAGAAAATGTCTTGTTTTGATGAGATCGAATGGTGCTCTTATGTAGGAGGTCAAATGCCTTTTAATAGATGTAGTTTCCTTGAAAAATGGGTGTGTCTCTTTAGTGGGGTCGGCTTGACTATAGGGAGGCCTGATTTACAAATTTTTGGAGCCAAAAATTTAATCTTCAAATTTTCTCTTTGAAATTACATGAAGAACATGTCTTACAATACTTTTTCAAGGACTAAATAATCAAAATAACATTAATAACATGTCCTACAAGTTATTTATAAATTACAAGGGCTAAAATACAAATTATGAAGACCAACTATAACTAATAGTGTTCAAGAGAAACAAATATTGGTCAACAAACTAGTTATGATGCAGAGTTTTTACCATTCTCTAAGGCAACCACTCACCCTCTAACACTACCACCAATGTTTTAGATTGATCATGACATTAAATATTTTTACTCCTTAAAAGCCACATTGTCATACCACTAAGCTTTTTCAAATTACAATATCATTAATATATCTTTTTGTAATCTTGGGAGGGCTATATCTTCATCATGTCCAATATATCAGGCCTATTAGGGAAGGGAATAGAATTAATGGCTCCACATCAAGAGTGCCTCAACATAGCACCCAATCATCGTCTATCCAATACGTTGTGGACAACAATATCTTTAATATGCAATACCAAGTGGACCACAGTTGTATTATTTGTTTCTAAAGATTTTCAGTTAGGTTGTAACTATGTAGTCATAAAAATAGGTTTGGAATATCAACTTTAATTTATTTCTTGAAATGAAAATTTAACCAACATACATACATCTTATGTATGGATCTAACATTGAGAGCGATCAAATTTTTCGGTGCAAACTTCTTTAGAGTGCAAAATAGAATGTTTTAATTTTTATTGTTTAAATTCATAGAGTATATATAAGACCAAATAAAGGTATTTACCATAAAAACTTATTTTCTCACGAGAGGTACATATTTTTTTTAAATCATATAATATATATATATATATATATATATAATTGACATTAAAATATTTTAGATAACATGTACTTCAAGACTTTTAATCATTAAAATTAAAATTGTTATATATAAAGAGAGATATATTCTAAGCTTGGCAGGAGAAAAGCAACATGGTGCTCCATTGGTCAAAGGGACTAGAACAACTAGGATAGGAGAATACTACTATTCTTAGTCTCCCTTTACTTCGACAATGCTTGCTTAGAGTTCCCTACAAATCACACTCTAACCTCAAACTTGTTTGAAGAAAATGGAGGGGAATGTTGATGTGTGGCCCCCAGTTTTGCAAGGACTAGATAACTCTTCGTACAAGTGAGCACTTGATTTGTGTGGTTCAATATTTCAATCTTCCCAACACTAATTATGAGCAATGATGAACATATCAGACTCAACGTGTCAGAGGCATATTGGTATTGGACCCTCTCACGTTTACCTGGCAAATTCTTTGTCAAATATCATATTTTCCCATTGGAATTCCATTTGGAATTCTAGGTATACGTTGACGAAGAATTTGCCCGTGAGAGGGTGGAATACTAATATACATCCGGCATGTTGAGTCCTATATGTATGACGCTCATAGTTAGTGTTGGGAAGACAAAAATAGGGAGCCACATAGATCAAGTGCTCACTTGTTCCAGCGATTATCAAGTCCGTGTGAAACTAGGGGCCACACATCAACATAGGCCTCCATTTTCTAAACTCAAGTTTGAGGTTAGAGTGCGATTTGTAGGGCACTCTCAGCAAGCACTTCTATGTATATCTTCTCGGAGACTAAGAATAGTAGACTTCTCCCATCACAATTGTGCCAACCTCTTTGACCTACGGAGCACCATGCTACTTTTTTTGTGAAATGCAACAAAATGTTAAATTGTCAATCTATATATATATTATTGGTAACCCACATTAAATATTTTTTTCATATAGTATATTAAAAAAATAACAATTTTTTTTCTATATATAGATATACGTGAAGGTGATATGGACATAAATTAGTAAATATGGATCTTCAAATAAGTCTATTTAAATTTTTTTTGAAAAAAAATTGAAATGTGAAGTTGATATTGAGATAAATTAGTAAATATGGATCTTCAAATAGTTTATTTAAATATTTTGTTAAAAAAAAATTGAAATGTGAAGTTGACGTAGGCATAAATTAGTAAATATGGATCTTCAAACATTTTATTTATATATTTTGTTGAAAAAAATTTCAATAGTATAAAATTTGAATATCTTACTTACACTTTTTTTTTACTTCTTATAACTCTATAGCAGATATTATTTTTCTATTTATAACATAATTTTACTTTTATGTTTATTTTAAATATGCTGACTGATAGATATACTTCCACATCCCTTCATAATAAGTTGTAAAGTAAACATAAAGACTCAATATAACTAAATCAAAATACCATAAAATTTATTATGCTCATTTCAAATTCACTTGATATATCAATAATTTACCAATAAAATTAAATTTTATATCAAATTTACAATTCATATTATCATATAAATAATCATATACATGAATTACCAAATAAAAATTTAAGATGAATTTATTTAAACCCAAAATTTTATACCAATCATATTCTACAGGCTACTTTGTCAAACATTTTTTTAATATTTTAAAGAATTTTATCTGCGTGTCATGCATATTCTCAAATGGAAAAAACGTTCCGCAGAAACCAATTACTTCCAAGACACTTCGCGGCCTCCTGTTACCTCTGCAAAATAGGATGAGATGATGTTTTGCAGAGGTAAGACCCTGAAAAGCCGGGGTTTTATCGAACACCTTGAGCCAACAATGCAGAGATTGAACACCGAGAACCCATGAACACCGACAATAATCATGAACCAATAATCGTGAACATCCATAATCATAAACAGAGCATTGAGTTGTCCGAAGAGTATGCCCACTTCTCATGAGGAACAGAACTCACTTTCAATGGCTGGTTCAAGGTGTTTAATCGCTCGCTCCAAGATTGTATGAGGGTAGGGAATTAAAGAGAAGGGGCCATCTCTCCCACGATACCTTGTTTTGGCTTTGGAGATTTATTATGAAAGGCCGCAGAAGTCATTCTCATACCCTATAGTTTACTATGTAAAAAAATTAAATCAAACGTTGGGCTTAGGATCATCCTCAAAACATAAGGTGGACTATGCAAACATGTAAAAAACTTGTAAATTTTCAAAACCAAAACATCACTATCTGTAAAAAAACAATTGCAAGCAAAATATCAATTATATAATCAGCCACAAATTTATCAAGGGTAGAGGGATCAAATATCTTTTCAACCTCTTGCGTCTCAAAAGATTTGATCCCTTGGGTTGGATCCGATCTAGTTTAATTTCACTCTTTAAATAGGCTACATTCCACATGAATACTATGGGTCAATACCATGAATTTTTAAAACTATGTGTCAATACGGGGTCAGTTTTTTTTATAGAATTTTTTTTTTTTTTTTAATTTTATATTTTATTTTGACTGAGTTAAAAAGTTTATATTACGTTACATCATTTTATTTTATTTTTTTATAGAATTTTATTTTTTATTTTTTTTATTTTATATTTTATTTTGACTGAGTTAAAAAGTTTATATTACGTTACATCATTTTATTTTATTTTTATGTAATTTGACTTAATCAAAATGTTAAACATTACTTTACATCTCTATCATACCCATCTATTGAGCCCCTATCGAGGCAATAATATTTAATTCAATATACTTAATTATTTAATTGTCATTTAAATCCAGATGACCAAACATGCCAAGAAGTGTCGAACTTTTTGAACTAACTCTAAAAGTAAGTTGAACACCTTATATCAGAGGCATCAATTCTTTATATGTCGGAAATGCTTCACCCCCGTCCATTTGCTTGGTTTTCAACAAGGAGACAAGTGATGATTTGTCATAGGAGATGAGGAATTGTAGTTGATCTCTTATTTATGTCCACACCTCATTTTTGCAAGTATATGCCATGTTAATATCTTAATTGGAGCATACCACATTATCTAAGAAATCCCACACTTATTTTAGGATTTAAGAGAATGAGAGGTGAGGGTGATAGGAAAGGCTTGCAGCAATGATTGAATATGAGATACAAATATTTCCAAGCTCCAACTCTTATATATTTATCGAGAGGTCACCTATTTAATAATATTTTCATTGTATTGGTTACCAACTAGGAATGTAGTTGATCTCTTATTTATGTCCACACCTCATTTTTGCAAGTATATGCCACGTTAATATCTTAATTGGAGCATCCCACATTATCTAAGAAATCCCACACTTTTTTTCAGGATTTGAGAGAATGAGAGGTGAGGGTGATAGGAAAGGCTTGTAGCAATGATTGAATATGATATACAAATATCTCCAAGCTCCAACTCTTATATATTTATCTAGAGATCACTATTTAATAATATTTTCACTGTATTGGTTACCAACTAGGAATCACCATTTACTTGGAGTTCTATGAAAGAATTGTCTTCGGCATGTCATGAACCTATCTCCAAGTCGAAGAATGCAATGAAGTTATCACTATTTATCCTGCAACTACATGCATAGAGGATTAATGTTTGACCACCACTATTTCGAAGGATTCCTCCAAACACGTTCAACATAGCTTACCTTTATAGATGCCATTAAAGTTTAGCTTTATAAAACCCACGGGGTGAGGTGTGAAAGTTAATTGAGAGACCATCCCTATATGTGTGGAGTGTGGAGATATATGGCGAGCCATGGATGCTCAGAGCACTAGTTTACTAAGGATCCCTGTCTCCTCATGGTTTGCCTCCCAATTTTCTTGTGTCAAGGAAGTAGATAGGATGGTTTCCTAAAAACGTTGATGTATTAGTCTAGACCGCTCAAACTCGAGATTCTAGTTATTTGAAAATCCTCTTGTTTCTTTCTTTTGAGGTTAACAATAGAAGGAAACTTGGTATGAAAGTCGAGGCTCTCTTAAATTTAAGGCTATGGAAGATTCCCTATCTCCATTGATCGATTCTTTCTGTAAGACTATTATATCTGTGATCCGAGTGCCCAAATAGAAGAAGAATATGATGCCATAATTTTGCAAAGAAGGAGCATAAATGATAAGAGTGCCAAGTATTCCTCATGATTCTTACATAGAGATAAATTGAAGGACTTGTGAAGCCTTTTTTCCTAATTTGATCCCAAGGGAGTGTTCATCTTCTAGAAGCCACCCATAGGAAGTGAACAAATTTACAGCAATATCCCTACGTTCATATTTTGCACCAAATAGACTCTTTAGGAAGGTCCCTATGGTGAGCTAACAAAGGATAGAATTATTTTTTTATGAACATCCCTTTTGTTTGGTATCCCTAACATATTTTATCTAGGCCTTGTATAATTGGAATTTTCTAATATTGTATTTGTCGTTCTAATTTGGCCCGTGCGTTTGTGGTTGGATGATCTAGTTAGTCCTCAATGATAATCAAACTTCTCCATTTGGTGGAGTTAGTGGGCGGTTTCCAAAATTATGACTTTGTGCTTTCTTGTTGTGTTATTGTGTAATTCTCTAGTTCTTGGAGCTCTTCAGAGTGTCCTAATATAGTAATTTTTTTCCAAGTGTCTCTCCAAAAGAGAGTCATTTGACTCTCCCTAATTTCTCAGAATGCATGGTCTTGAACAAGGCTCTTACTTTGTCTTGCCATATTCTATATTAATGATCCTTGAGAGAATTATAGGTTTCATAACTTAGCCAATTGAGAGGTTTTACACAGTAATTTGTCACTGTCTTCCTGTCAGTCTTCCTACTGTGTCATGAGTTCAAATTAATCATGCTCATGCTCTCTAATGTTGCCAAATGACCCACTTTGCCAAAGTTTTTTCTATCATCGCGACTGTTGTCAAGATAAACGTGCTGACGGGCATTCCATAACAGATGCAATGCGCTGCCAGCGCGGAAGCACACGTGCTTCTCGCGCTGGTCGAATTTCATGAGCCATCGCGTCTGTTATTCATATCTGATTGCGCTGACATGACCTTCTTTGTTATTCAGCTGCGATGTCAGTGCTCCAGTGCAGTTATGAACCCGCACTGATCCAATTTGGGCGAGTTTGTTCTAACAGCCGGCCTTCCAGATGACTCCAGACCTGGTTGTTGGCCTTGTAAATGTCGCCCTCCCTTCTCTGGCTTGTCTGTTTCGTCATTTGAGCCACCTTCCTTGGAGATAAGCTTATCCTCCAACCATTTGTGGAGACTCCTTCTCCTATTTAAGCCTCTACCATTTCCATGAGCAACTAGTTTTTGAATTGATAGTTCTTGGAGTGTTGCTGCTAGTGTGTGAACTTGTTAGGTAGTTGGTGTGACAAGTGTGGTATTGCTAGAGAGCTTAAGGAAGGTTGTAAAGTGTTTCTTTCTTGTGTAAACTTGTGTGATAGAGAGAGTTTTTGTCTTCGGAGATCTACCTCCAAGAGTGAATGCCTAAGAGACTTGCTGGCTGGACCCTCTTGAGAAGGATTTGATGTCAGAACTTTGGTTGTATTCTTCTCTGTTATTTATTAATAATAGATGACTATCATTATGGTTCCACTCTCATTGTTTTATGTTTGATGTTGAGTTATATCTTTTCTGACTGATATATAATTGCATCTACTAGATTTTACGCTTGTTTTCGTGTTGTTCTTTGCATGTGCAGGTATCCAATCACGGAGATCGTGGGGATCGTGACCGGCCAAGGCAAAGGAACGAGGGCGACATCTCTTCGACGAACACTAGCGTTGGAATCCAAGTAGGTTCTCACCATCTACTTTTTATTTGCAATTAGGAACTTGCATGATAGCATTGTGTGATTGTTGCTAGACCCGGTCTGGGCTAGTAGGGATCGTCTCTATCCACAGAGAGGATTTACCTCTACGACAATTTGGCGATTCCGCTCGGGAGTTTCTTTACCTTGTTGTTTGATTTGTAAACTTTGGACGGAGCCTAAAACACGGCCAGATAGCCTTCGAAACGCTATTGCTCTGCATTAGCGAAGTAGATCAAAGCCACCTCAGTCCATCTCCGGTTTGGTTTACGAACTGAACAACTTGGAACTGGCTTCTGTATTTTTGTGTTCATTTATGTCCTTGAGTTTGATTTTTGCTCTCTTTTCAAAGATTGGGGATTAGTTCTCTATTTTTGGATTTCCTGGTTCCGTCTCGGAGGTGCCTTGATTGTTTAAAGTGTGATTGCCATGGTTTGGGAGTTTTTGGCTTGATTGTGCCTGTTTTTTAGCTTCAGCACGGTTTATAATAAAACAATCGCGCTACCATCGCATAACTGTTTCTTTGACTTCGTGATCATCGCGTTTATACACTGAACAGTCGCGATGGTTTTGAAAATCGAACCAGTGCGGTTAAGCCATGTACTTCCACGCTGAGAGTGCTTTGTTGCTACACGTGGTTTCTGATCAGTGCATTGTTGCTGTGTATCACCCGCGCTGATACCTGTAGAATTGAATTTTTTCAATTCTGCCTCCTGAGCTTGTTGGTTTTGCTATTCCCTGCTGTTGTCAGTTGGTTTATGACTTGATTTCCACTGTCTGAAGATTGAAGCACTTTCTTGAGAAGTTTTGTTAAGCGGATCTTGTTTTTTGTGCCTTCTGACCTGGTTTTATCATTCCAATTTCGTTGGATTGGCTTTGCCTGGTTACTCGCTCACAAAGGTTCGTTTACTACTTGCTTTTGGTTTTGCGAAACCTTCCTCTTTGCTTTCTTTTGCTTGGTTGTTTAGGTGATTGTTATTGAAGCAGTCTTCGCATTGTTTCGATTACTTCTCACTACCCAGACACGGGTCATAGTTGTTTGGGTTCAACCGGTTCTTTTCACATTTGTTTGTTATTATTTCTCAAAAGTTTGTTTAATGCACTTTGCCATCAACAAAAAAAAATCTCTTTTGCTTTGTATTGGCTAATGAGAACTAGAAGCTTTTCCTTTTGATTAATGATTAGTGATGTTAATGAAAAGATTGTGAACTTCCATTAGCTGCATTAGAGAAGTTGTTTGTTGTTTTGTAATCATTTCGTTTGTATGAAATCCTTCTAACTCTCTCGTAATTAGCATTCATCGAATGGAATGACATATTTTGACATATAGTTTGCATTTAGGAAGTTTTGAGAAGTTTTCATACGGTAGGGCCTGAAAACCGAAACCTAATTCAAGATCAACCGTAAAATGAACTAAATGAACTTAAAAACACATTGGAACATAACGCTCACTTTTTAGAGGTCTAGGCTAGAGATGTGCTCCAGCGTCGTTAAACCTAGTCACTGTTGTTTCACACTACGGTTGGGTGATTCCTCCTTTTGTGACTCGATAGTGGTCTAGCACAGATTTTAGCTCCCACGTACCGTCGCGTATATAGGGCAGACCCCACTAGGTTATCATCCTTTATCCAAAGGAAGCCGTGTCTGCCGCCTTACAAGCCGTAATGAACCGAACACAGCATTCGGGAAGATTGACTGCCGTACTGGAAGTCCTTGGTTTTCATATGACTGCCAAGGTGTATATGCAGTTTTACAGATTTGTTTGGTAAACCCTTTGCCTAGTCTCTCCAGAGTAGTCACTTTTGATCCTTTTCAGACTCCTTAAAAGAAAAGGCTCACTTGAGCAGTTTCTCACTTCAGGCTCACAAAACATTCGAAGGTGACTAGAGACACCTTTTTTTCCTTTTCTCGACTCTTGAAACATGAAAAGGTCAAGATGTGTCCTTGCATCTTAAAATTCATTTGGCGACAGTAAACATTACCTGGTTAGATCTTGTGTGCGTTAGTTTGAGTAGGTTCCTTTATCGTTAGATTCCCTTAGGTTTTGTTTGAAGTTTTTCATCCTGGCTAAACCGTCGACTCTCGTTCCAAGTGATCAAGGGTCTCCGTCCTCCGCTGCTCCTGAGGTACCGGTTGTAAGTGATACTCTTCCTGTTATCCCGAGTATCCAACCGATCAACTCTCACGCTCCGGACGACGAAGGTTACGAAATTCATTGGAACCCCATCTAGGAGCCTGAAGAGGACGATATTCCTTTTACCCCCCTGGTGTTTCGTCTAAAATGTCTACCTATCACATGGATGAGACATCTCCTAGAGTGAGTGAGACACCTGTTTTGTCGAATATCGACACTCCCATCCTAGCTACTTCTCCGCTCTCCCCCACGCTACCAGGCGTTGAGGGATAGGGTAAGCGCCAGGACCCCTGTTTCGACTATGTGGGACCCCCATATCACTCTCACCAAGGGATCTTTTGTTTCGCAAGTCCACACTACACCTGTCACTTCAGTTCCGACAAATCCAACTGTTTGTGTAGCACATTCAACTCCGGTTGTTAGTGTCGTTATAGCGTCTTCAGCCTTGAACACTGGTGCTGGTCCCCCTCATGGTCAATTGAGTAACGGCCAGCTGGCACACTCACCTAAAGTTGTCGACCCTGCACAAAGTGCTCCACCCTCTTCTGGTCCCATCCCAGGAGGGGGGCCATATGATGCCTATGCACAAGCTGTTCAGGATCCGAATGTGCAGGGTCCATTCTTTTATTACGATTCTACTGGTCAATACCTTCAGCTTTCTCAACCCTTGCCTACTCAACCTTCTGTTGAGGTTTCGGTACCATTATCCGTTGCTTAGAACGCCACCACTTTCCATGGGGCCCAAGAAATGCCTGCACAGCTTTAGGGATCGCCTAACCAAGGCCAGCCATCTTATGTGTAAACCCCCCAAGGGCAGCAATATTATGGCCAGTCTTACCCAGGACAACCTGGGGGCCTACAAGGACAACCCTATCAGGGACAACCTTTGTTAGGGTCCCACCCTAACCCCCTTATTTATGTCATGGGATCACCTCATAGTCAAGAGTTAATAAAGCCCATATTAATAATTGTAAGTGGTTAACCCGCAATTAATGACGGGACCACAGTTAGTTGCAAATGGGCGGTAGTATTAGTTAGATGGTAAATGGGCGGTAGTATTAGGTAGATGGTATTAATAAAATCCACGATATTGGCTCGTGGTATTGCATGTATGAGTCATATATAAAGGATAGAGACTCCCTGCGAGGAGCATTGTGTCTTGTTTTGTAATCGAGCTCTGCTCTATTGGAGGTTGCCCCCTCGAAGAGGCCTGTGAACATTTCTCTCTGGATAATAAAATCATTGCTATTCTGTGCTCTGGGTATATTTTCTTCACATATTTTGTGTTCTCGGTATCTTTTCTCGCAAATTCTCTGTTTGGGTATCGCTTTGCAGGTTAAGAGCATAACAAGTGGTATCAGAGCACTTTCCAGGGCTCGGTGGGATCTCCAAATTTTAGCAAAATTTTTTTAGGCTAGAGACGTGTTCCGGTGTCTTTAAACCACGGGATCTGTCGTTAAGCGCATAAACCTGTGGATTTGGGAAGGCATGCACGCAGGAAATACAAGAGGTGGTCACGTCTGTTGGACTCCCTTGTAACCCCTGTGGGTACCCCTTCGAGTAGTAGCGCATTAGACAGAACCGTGCACGGATTGTCTTCCACGTACCCTCTGGGTATATAGGAAGCCCCCTAGCTCCCTTGAAACCTCGCCATAGATAAAACTTCGGCCGTCTTGTGGCTACAGTACACCGAGAACAGCACTCGGAGAGATTACTCACCTGTACGATAGGGTAGTTGGGTTGTACGGCTAAGGGTACGGTCGATCCTCCTTAGTTAGAGCCCTGAAACATTGGGCCGAGTACTACTGTCAGACCCTTATGTATATTGCGATCTGTAGCACCTGACACTCCCCAAGACCATAGTTCCCTTTCTCTCAGGGGATCACACATCATCTATTCCAGATCAGCAGCAACAGTTGTTCCACCATTCAGATCTCTCAGATCCACCAGATCGGATATTCCAGATCAGCAGCAGCAGTTGTCCACCATTCAGATCCACCAGATCGGATATTCCAGATCAGCAGCAGCGGTTGTTCCACCATTCAGATCTCTCAGATTCGCCAGATCGGAGTAGTTGGGAAGGGTTCCTGTACCTGGATATAATTTTCGCAGGACGTTTGGCGGCATTGACATTTTGAGGATTTGGCGACTGCAGTATTGATTAGAAAGGAGTAAAACTCCATTAGGAGTTTTCTAAAAAAAAAAAAAAAAGAGTCTGAGATCTTCCGTGGCGCTTATTGGTGACCTAGCCCATCAGAATCAGGACGACGAGCTGAGCAAGGTGGTACCATTCAATTCTTAGTAACAATTTTTAGGCGGTCCCAAATTTGTGTCAGGCGGGTGTGTGGTAGAAACTCGCGCTCAAGCAATGGCCAATGAAAGGATAGACCAAATTGAAGACCATGTGCACTCCCTCCACACTGCGGTGGAAAGGCTCGAAAATCAGCTTAAAGGAATAAGTATCCAACTACAGGACAAGGGCAAGGAGCCAGCCCACGAGGAGGCGTATAAGGGTCATGAATACCATGAGGGGGAGTCTAGCCACTCTCCTCACGTCTGGCACACCCATCCACCACCCAATCAGAGACCTCCCAAGTTGGATATGCATAAATTTGACGGTTCTCACACGTCCGCATGGCTAGCACAAATGGAGCAGTATTTTCAAGTGAATCATATCATAGATGAGGGGACTAAGCTTATGGTGGGCACCATGTACTTGGACAGTGAATGATGGCAATGGAAGGAATGGTATCAGCGTTGCAATGGACAATTTCAGAATTGGGGCCAGTTTGCCAAAGTTCTTCGAAATCGCTTTGAACAGGAGACTCTTTTTTGGGGCGTCTCACTAAGCTCCGACAGACGGGTACAGTGGATGAATATATTACCGCTTTTGAAGCCTTAGCCTTCCGTACTAAGAGTCTCACAGATGAATTCTACATGGAATGCTTTATCAGCGGTCTTAAAGAAGCCATCAAAGCTCAGGTTCTACTCCACCACCCCCCCACATGGACCGAGGCTTGCCAGGTAGCCCGTAAGGTGGAACAGGCATTAACAGCCCAATCCAGCCGCCCCAACTTCCCTGCTAAACGTCGTCCCTCACAGGCTCCCAATATGACCCAAACACTTAATATTCAAAAGGTGTCACCTGCAGAAATGGCCGAAAGAAGGAAACAAGGACTATGTTACTACTGTGATGAAAAATATTCCCCGGGTCATAAATGCAAAGAGCACAAGTTTTTTCAAATAGATGCCACTGACTACAGCTCCACCGAGGAAGATCCACCACTTGAGGAACCAGAGGCGACCGAAGAAGATAACCAACAGGAGATGGTATCTGATGAACCAATGATTTCGCTACATGCATTGGCAGGAATTTCTTCCCCTCAAACTCTCAAAATCAGGGGTTTTCTTAAACATCGCCCAGTAGTAGTCTTGATTGATAGTGGAAGTACCCATAATTTCATCCACCAAAAGATCGCTGAAGCAGCACATTGTTTTGTCCGAGCAGTTTCTAACTTCCAAGTCCAGATTGCGGATGGGGGCACAATGAAATGTGAAGGTCGCTGTGAAAATGTCAAAATTCAAATGGGGGATTATCAACTGAAAACCCACATGTTTGCAATACACATGGGGGGTTGCGACATTGTCCTAGGTGCGGAATGGCTCCGCACTCTTGGGCCAATCACAATGGATTTCCAGGAATTATATATGTGTTTTAAGCAGAACGACTACACACATACCCTACGTGGACTACAAGCGGGAGCCCCCTCTATCATAAGCTCGCATCGTATGGAAAAATTGTTAAAAAATGGCCATCATGGAGTAGTAGCTCAATTTCATGCCATCCAGGTGGTAGACACCATGTCTTCGCCAATTCATCCTGAGATGCAACAGATTTTGAATAAACATCGGACGGTCTTTGACAAACCTCATGAACTTCCACCCTCGCGAGGGGAACATGATCATAGCATCACATTGGTTCCAGGGGCCCAACCCCCAAATGTGTGACCATACAGACATTCGTTCACCCAAAAGAATGAAATAGAAAAAATCATCAAGGAATTGTTGGAAGCAGGTGTCATTCGTCCTAGCATTAGTCCTTACTCATCTCCAGTCGTCATGGTCCTCAAGAAAGATGGGGAGTGGCGGATGTGTCCAGACTTCAGGGCCCTCAATAAGTTAACAGTCAAAGATAAATTTCCCATCCCAGTGGTTGACGATTTTCTGGACGAACTCAATGGGGCTCAATTCTTCAGTAAATTGGATCTTTGCTCAGGCTACCACCAAATTCGCATGAAGGAAGTCGACATTCCCAAGACAGCTTTCAGAACTCATGAAGGCCATCATGAGTTCTTGGTCATGCCATTTGGTCTCTGTAATGCCCCCTCTACTTTTTAGAGCCTTATGAATCACCTCCTCAAACCATATCTCAGAAAATTTGTCCTGGTCTTCTTCGATGACATCCTCATCTATAGTGGCACTTGGGCGGCACATCTTCAGCATGTAGATATCCTCTTGCAACTGCTCCGCAAGCATAAACTATTTGTCAAAATGTCTAAGTGTGCGTTTGGCATGGAAGAAGTTGAGTATTTAGGCCACATTGTGGGCCGTGAAGGTGTCAAGGTGGATCCCAAAAAGATCCAGGCAATGCAAGAATGGCCTCAACCTAAGACCTTGAAAAGCTTGAGAGGATTTTTGGGTCTCACAGGCTATTATCGTAAATTTGTCCGCAACTATGGCTGCATAGCGAAGCCCCTGACGCAACTTCTCAAGAAAAATTCCTTCTTCTGGAACGAAGAAGCACAACAGGCATTTACCGCTCTCAAAACCGCCATGTGTTCCACTCCGGTCTTAGCACTACCGGACTTCACCAAAACATTTGTCATTGAATCTGATGCTTCGGGAACAGGTATTGGAGCAGTCTTAATGCAGGAAGGGCGACCATTGGCCTTCACCAACCAACAACTAAGTGGGAAGAACTTGGGCCAATCTACCTATGAGAAGGAAATGATGGCCATCTTACATGCAGTTGAGACCTGGCGACCTTACTTGTTGGGGCGACGTTTCCAAATCCGCACAGATCATCACAGTCTTAAATATTTTTTGGAGCAACGCCTATCTTCCCCCCAACAAAATAAATGGTTAGCCAAAATGTTGGGTTATGATTATGAGATCATTTACAAGAAAGGGAAAGACAACAGGGTAGCAGATGCATTGTCACGCCAATTTGAGGAGGAAAGTACTCTGCTCGCAATATCCCTCCCCATTCCAGACTGGATTGAAGAGGCTCGCGGGGAATGGTTTTCACACCCTGAGCTCTCCCAACTCATTTCTCGATTACAGGCAGATCCTCATTCCAGCAAGGGCTACTCGTGGCAGAATGATATTCTTCGCTACAAGGACAGAGTCGTCATATCACCAACATCCACCCTCAAAAGTCGCATTTTGGCAGAATTGCATTCCTCTCCCATTGCAGGACATTCAGGCTTTCAGAAGACATATGCTTGCACCAGAAGATCATTTTTTTGGACCGGCATGAAACAGGACATCCTTACTTTTGTAGCAGAATGTGACGTCTGTCAACGCCACAAGGTGGAAACCGTCAACACACCAGGCACATTACAACCATTGCCCATTCCGGCGTCAATTTGGATGGAGGTCTCCATGGATTTCATTACAGGTCTTCCAAAGTCTGGGAACAAATCAGTCATCATGGTGGTTGTGGTCGACTATCGAAGTATGCTCATTTCTGCGCTCTACCCCAACCATTCACACCTACTTTGGTTTCTCAAACTTTCATGGATCAAATATTCAAATTGCATGGCATGCCCACTTCGATTGTGTTCGACCGCGACCCAATCTTCACCAGTAATTTTTGGCAGGAGCTCTTCAGAATACAAGGCACTCAACTCAAACTCAGTACTTCATATCACCCGCAAACAGGTGGTCAAACCGAAGCCGTCAACAAATGTCTAGAAACCTACCTTAGGTGTTTCACTTCAGAAAAACAACACATTTGGGTACAGTGGTTACCTCTGGCGGAATGGTGGTATAACACCAACTATCATGCCACCACCAAAATGACTCCCTATGAAGCAGTCTATGGACAACTTCCGCCGTCCCCTACTTCTTATCTCACGGGGTGCTCCAAAGTACAAGCAGTGGATCAACTCTTACAACACCGTGCAACCATGCTTGCCCACCTGCGCGAGAATCTTCATCAAGCTCAGAACCATATGAAGCAACAGGTTTACCAACATCACTCAGACCGCCAATTTCAAGAAGGGGATCAGGTCATTTTGAAGCTACAACCATATAAGCAAACATCACTCAAAGATAAGGGCTGTCAAAATCTCTCTCCAAAATTCTACGTACCATATCAAGTACTTCAGCGCATTGGAGAAGTGGCTTACAAGCTGGCTTTGCGACCTACAACAAAAATCCACCCAGTTTTCCATGTATCGTGCCTCAAGAAAGTGATTGGGAACAATTGCCGAGTTCAAACCAGTCTACCTGAATTGGATGAAGAAGGATCAATGTGGCTTCAACCTGAACAGGTTCTAGACACACGAAACAAGCACCTGCGTGGCCGCGTGATTAAGGAGGTCCTCGTCAAATGGAAAGACACCTCGCCGGAAGATGCAACTTGGGAACCAACCGCTATTCTTCAGCAGTTTCCGCAGCTTCAGCCTTGAGGACAAGGCTAGTCTTAAGGGGGAGGGCATGTTAGGGTCCCACCCTAACCCCCTTATTTATGTCATGGGATCACGTCATAGTCAAGAGTCAATAAAGCCCATATTAATAATTGTAAGTGGTTAACCCGCAATTAATGACGGGACCACAGTTAGTTGCAAATGGGCGGTAGTATTAGTTAGATGGTAAATGGGCAGTAGTATTAGATAGATGGTATTAATAAAATCCACGATATTGGCTCGTGGTATTGCATGTATGAGTCATATATAAAGGATAGAGACTCCCTGCGAGGAGCATTGTGTCTTGTTTTGTAATCGAGCTCTTCTCTATTGGAGGTTGCCCCCTCGAAGAGGCCTGTGAACATTTCTCTCTGGATAATAAAATCATTGCTATTCTGTGCTCTGGGTATATTTTCTTCGCATATTTTGTGTTCTCGGTATCTTTTCTCGCAAATTCTCTGTTTGGGTATCGCTTTGCAGGTTAAGAGCATAACAACCTTCGGCCACTGGCGGTCCATCTTTTACTTGTCTGGCTCAACCTTCTAGCTATCCGTGGCAACCTGGTACCCAGCAAGGTTACCCGTCTGGACAACCAGGACAACCTTACATCCAACAAGGTCAACCTGGTATCCAGCAGGGTTATCCCTATGGACAAGCTGGACAAACTTATATTCCACAAGGTCAACCGGCAGTCCAACAGGGACATCCTTCTAGGCAAGGGGGGCAACCTTACATACAGCAGGGCCAACCCACTGCCCATCCTAGTCATCGTTCTGGGCAAGCGGGTCAGCTTTCTGCATAGTAAGGCCAACCCACTACCCAGCTTAGTCATCCTTCTGGACAGGCTGGCCAACCTCAAGGTCAACCGGCCGTCCAGCCTGCTCAACCATCTATTCGCAAGGACAACCCTTGGTTGCTCAAGGACAACCTGCTACCCAGCAAGCACATCCTTCTAGTCAAACAGGTCCGCCCCAAACCCAACTAAGCCAACCTTCCGGCTAGATGGTCTAAGCCCAACCTGTTCAAGGACATCCTTCTGGGCCCCAAACTCAAATTAGTTATCAAATGCAAGGTGGGCCATGACCTCAACCTTCTTACCAAGCGCAGCCTCCTTATCAGGCTTAGTATGGAGCTCAGCAAACGTATGGCTACCAGCAACCCCAGGGGCAAGCTCAATTTACCCCTTATCAAAATTATCAACAAATGCAGGTCACTCCTTATCAGAATTATCAGCAACAGTACATTACGCCTACAGGACAAGTTGCTAATCCATGGGGTGCTGGGGGCAGACCCAGGGTCAACTGTCTGCTTATGGACAAAATCCTTATGGACAGAATCCTTATGGACAGAACCCCTATGGGCAAAATCCCTATGGGCGGAACCCTTATGGGTCGGGCCCATCCGGACAAAGTCCATGGGGGAAACCACCACCTGGTTGGAACCCTGTTACTACCTCTCTTCCACAGCCACAAATGTCCTTTAATCCTCAGTTGCCTTTCTTAGCGACGTTGGAACTTCCAGATTTGTCCAAGTTGACGAATGATCCCATTCTTCATAATCCATATTGGCCACCAGTTCCAACTAAAATACTCGGTGATTGCCCAAAATTCGATGGAAAAGCTGGTGAATATCCTCAAGCCCATGTCATGACCTATAACCTTTGGTGCTCATCCAACTTGTCGCTTGATGACTCCATCCAGCTCCGCCTCTTCCAAATGAATCTCACCGGCTCAGCCGCTAAGTGGTATATTGAGTTGAATCACGGAACATTTCAAGATTTCAACTCGCTGGCTATGGCATTCATAACTCATTTTCTGTTACCCATTCGGTATGAGACAGGTACACATCTCCTTATGTCTCTCAAACAGGACACAACCATGCATATATCCGATCATATACATGAATGGAGACGGCGTCGTCGCTTGATCAAATTTTGGATTCCTGATCAGCTCCTGACCGATTGGTTCACGACTTCCTTTGTCCCTGCGATCACGTGGGACATCGCCATGGGAGCTTGTGTAACTGAAGAGAAAGCTATCGCGCGTGCTCATTACCTCGACTTAGTATACTCTCAGTCAGGTACTTTATATGATTATTTTCCAGACGCCCCGAGACCTAGAACATCCAAAGCTCCGCCAAAACCATCTGTTGACGGAGTTATTGGCTCTGTAAACGCGTCTTCAAAGAAGTCATTCGTGAACCCTGGGAAGCAAAAACAAAATGCTTCTAATGGAAAAACTTCTTAGGGTCAATCTAATTATGGAAGTACCTCCGAGGTTAACGTCGTTCAGTCCACCACGGCGGATAAATCCTTGAAAGGGAAAAAGAAAGGGAAAGCCAAGAATAAATCCGAACAGCCCAAACAGGACTCCCCTAAACCTCCACCCGAGGAAGGAGCCAAACGTAAACCTAAGTATCCTTGTCTTATCTGTGATGAGGATCACTACACTAAAGACTGCCCCAGGCGGTCCGAAGTTAGTCGATTGTTGAAAGGTGCTCCTGGGACTCCTGCTGTGCTTAAAGAACCTTTCCCTTCTCAACAAACTCAAATGGTGGCAGATCCATCGCAACCCTCTTCTTCATTTGGCTCTCAAGTATTTATGGCTGGGACAATTCCCATCCATGTCACTACTCAAGCAAAAGAATATCCATCTCATGCCGGGAAAGAGCCGGAGGTCCCCTCCAGCGCTCCTCCGTCTAGTTTTGGTCCTCTCCACATCGAAAGACCTAGCACTGAGACGACTATCTGACCCCTTCCAAAAGGTGTACTCTGGAAGTCTTCTTACAACCCTAATGCTCATGCTGCCCAGCACTACAACATCGTTGAGGACTTAGCTCAGGCTCCGTCTGCTATGTCCGCTCTAGAAGTCCTCCAGAGCTGCCCCTCCCAGAGGAAGTCCTTACTATCGGCCATCGGTGGCATAGACCCGACGGAATCGGATCTGATTTCTTTTGATCTCGAGGGCTATACGCCGAGACTGCCCCACCAAATCGCTTTCCTTATACAGGTCTTCATCAATGGTAAAATAATTCATCGTACAGTCATTGATGAAGGTGCCTCAACTTGCATCATGTCTGTTGCTTACTGGAAAGCTATTGGTTCTCCAACATTAAGCCAGTCTGCTACGACGTTAGAAGCCTTTAATGGAAGAGAGTCCCGTCCTTACGGTATCCTCCAACACTTGCCCATCTCCTTGGAAGGGAAGACGGTAGAAGTGGAGGTCGAAGTCGTCGACGCTAGTCTTACCTACAACCTCTCCTCGGACGTAGCTAGACATATGCCATGCAAGCCGTGGCCTCCTCCCTTTTTTGTGTCATCCGTTTCCCCCATCAGGGGAAGATTGACACAGTGGACTAGCTCTCCTTCTTTGCCTCTTCTTCTGAAGGTAATGTGCCTTTCGTTGAGCATACCTCCAAATCATTCGAGAGTGTGGGCGCTGGGCTCTTTAAGGATCCCGCCCTAATGGGTGTCTTTCCACTCCCCCCTCCGAATCTCGCCCCTATTAAAACACTTTTTGTGCATCAGATAGAATCTCGGGGCGATATGATGTCATTCGAGCGCAATAACAATGATGTCAACCTTCACTCCATTTTCAATGGGCTGAAGCTTGGGGGGCATGTACGTCGAATTGAGACACCATGCCTGGGGGCATGCCCGTCCCTTTATTCCGAAGTTTAATGTGCTCCAATTTATACGTACGTGTGTCTTAGCAAGTGTGTGTGTGTGTATCTGTATGTTCTTTTGGCTTGGTGTGAAAAGCGTGATTGCTCCTTATTGTGTTTTTTCTTCTTGTGCAAATGTCGGGTGCACCTTATATTGGTTTCGCTGATGGTGCCTGCCGCAGCACTCGAAATTTGTCCTCTGCGGCGTGGGTGATCTACGATCCTCACGGTGAGTTGATAGTTCTTCAGGGTGTTTGTTTAGGTTGTACTACAAACAATGTCGCTGAATATATTGTTGTTATTGAATTATTAGCTGAGGCGATTAATCTCAATATTCGTACATTGGTTGTTAACCTAGAATCTCAACTTGTCGTCCATCAGCTCAATGGGCGATATTCCGTCAGAGACCGTCACATTTTAAGGTTGTACTTACGTGTTAAATTGTTAGAAAGGAATTTTGACTGTATCACATATCAGCATATTCCACGACGATTAAACACATTATTTGATGCATTGGCTAATGATGTATTAGATAGACATTTGCGTAATTTATAATCAAAACATCATACAAGCAAGCACATAAAAGCACAATAATAAACCATAGGAATATGTATATATATATATATCATATGGTGCACCAAGGCGCTCATAAGTGTATATGTCTAGATAAGGCCTGCTTTCTCGGTACATCTGAGACACATGTAAGGATAATTTTAGGGGCGAATGTTCCCCCTTTGGTGAAATTAAGGGGTTTTAAATTTTTAGTGGGCGAATATTTTGTATCATAGTACATTTTTTCAAATCACCTCAAATAGCCCACCTTATTTTAAGGGAGAGGGTAAAAAAGGTAAATTTAGCCCTTGAAATTAGGACTTACAACCTTCCATTCGCCCATTTTCAAGAATAGGTTTTCTTTAAGTGAATCCATTCGCCCATTTTCAAGAATAGGTTTTCTTTAAGTGAATCCTAAGGGCCAAATACCATATTTATAAAAGAGGTATGGTAAATAAATAAAAATATAAATAAATGAAAGGTATGGTAAATAAATAAAACATTTTTTATATTTACTCCATAAGTCACCTTATATACATGTAACGTTGTAAACAAATAAAAATATAAGTGGAGGTATGGTAAATAAATAAAACGCCCTTTTATACTTACTCAAAAGGTATGGTAAATAAATAAAAATATAAATAAACTAGACGTAAATAAATAAAACCTATTTTTATATTTAGTCCATAACCCTCGTTCTATTTATGAAGGCGAAAGAGGTTTTATTTAAGTGAATCCTATGGGCCAAATACCATATTTGTAAAAGTGGTATGGTAAATTAATAAAAATATAAATAAACGAGAGGTATGGTAAACAAATAAAACATTTTTTATATTTACTTCATAAGTCACCTTATATTTACGAACACTCAAAAAATGGGTTATATTTAGGTGAAACCTATGGCCAAAATACTATGGGACAAATACCATGGACTAGATTGTTATTAATACCATGCAAAAAACCATTATTAACCCATGGTATTGACCCATGGTATTCACCAAAATGGCACATGGTATTGACCCATGGTATTCACCTGGAATGTAGCCTGTTTAAATGGGGGAATGAAACCAGTATGTAGCCTATGCTAAGATTCACTAGGACTTTACAAAGTTTTATTATTTAATGAAAGACTCGCCAAGATCTTACAAGATTTTATAATTGAGTAAAATATTCGCCATGCCTGGTGAGAGATTCGCCAAAAAATTATATATACATATTATATTATTATAAAATCGCCTTTCATTTTTCCTATATACCATGGAGATTCGCCCATTTATTATATTTATAAATTTAGGGGGGTTCTTAAAATCTTCCCTGGGTCACACATGTCTCTCAAAAAACCATCAGTAGGAAATAAAGACCTAGATGTCTACTGGGGTGGGTTATGCTCTCTATAATCTGCAGCCACTTATGCCACCCGCCTCAAAAGGCGATGCATCCTAGGTTCTACCCCCACTGTATGGATCTGAGATGCTATGGAGACCTCCTCTATCCCATGGTAATCTGGAATCCCTGACAGTAAGCCCTCGAGGTTCCGTATCACGGTCTCCATCGTATCAACTCCCAGAGGAGCCAGGGCCAGAGCTCCAATGCCCTGTGCATCGCTCCGTGCCTTTGGGGCCAAACCAAGGGGTCTCGTCGGTCCTACATCTGCATACCATAGTATTCATCATTAAGACGTGTACATGAAAAATAAAAAACATTAACAAAAATAAAAAATCAAAAAGAGATCAAGTGGCTTACCACCATCGTCCCACTTCTCTCCAGCAGGCAGCGGCATGTCTAGGTCTCCACGGAAGTCTATGCTAGCATATGGTCAGTCCTCCACAAAAATAGTCTGCCGATCCAGCCACTCTCGGAAGTATACTCCCCATGCCACTGGTCGGCCGCCACCTCCTCGTGGCATGACATGGCCCCATCGACTGGCCCTCGTCTCTCGGGGGCCTCTAGGTGGATCCACGACCATGTCCTGTAGCTGTAATGCCGGTACCTGCTCCAGCATGAGTGGGACTAAAATCGACCCATAGCCAAACTGCTTCGACTCACCACGTCGACAGTTGCTCAACTGTCTCTTCATACTGGTTGTTACTGTTGCTGCCGAGTTGAATATGGTGGGATTTAAACATTCGAGAGCCAATCGAAGATGGGCCTTTGAGGCCTCGTGATTGGCCAAGGAGCCCGCTGCCCTAGTCACCATGAAGAGTATGATTCAAAGGACGATGTCCTCCACCGTAGGAATAACTACTTTCCCACTCCGCGACTTGCATGCCTGTGGGCACACCCGAGCCATCAACATATCCAGAGTGTCACCGCCGAGTCGCTGCCCCTCTAGAATGGGCATCTCACCTCGACGTGATAACCCGGTCAAAAAATAGATATCTGTATAGTTGAACTCAATGTCTCGGCCTCGAATCACAAATTTCCCATCAGTGGGATTCCAGGCTCTAATCAGGAATTCAAGAAGGTCAGGCTATGCTCGCAGGCGCGGAGTTAGGAAGAATTTGAGAAACCCGCACCCCCGAATTGCATTACGACACCCAGCATCAGCAAATGCCGCTATGTCCTCATTATCGTGAGCTCTCTCCTGCCAAACGAACACCATTTTACCCTGCATGATCACAAAAATTCATTAGGACCCTGTCCATAAAGTTTCATACATTCAATTTGTTAAAGAACTTGTTGCGCAGCGTCAACGCGACTTTTTTTAAAATAGTCGCACTGATAATGGCGCCCTTTGATATTTTTCCTGGGTCAGCGCGGAAGTACATCACTCTTCCGCGCTGATCCGGGGGTGGTCTGTGTAAATTTTTTTCGATCAGCACGGACCCGATAAGGAAATCCGCTCTGACTGAGAGCGAATTGAGGTTCAAAAAATCCACCCAAACCAGCACTTCCCACCGTGAAAATGCAGTTAAAATACTTCAAAATGGAGCGTAGAGGAGGGTGAACCTACTTGGAACAGACTGCAGGATGGTTTATGTGCATACGGAGTGGAATTCGGCTCGTCAACCTCGCAGCTCCAAGACGTCGTCCAAAGTTCCAAATGGTAACAATGGTGAAAAACTTTATTTACCCCCCTATTTATGGTAAAATTTCATAATTAAGTATTATTTTTCATAAATGAAGGAATTTTGTGATTATTTTTACCATGTGCTTGGTGCCAATACAGTTCTGCTATGTTTTAATGCGTGTGGTCCATATTTTCTCGAACAGGTTTACGCGTGCGGTGTTTCTTGTGTAGATTCTCATGCCGGTGGAATTACGACGGTTCTATACACACTTGGTCTCGGAACATTGTCTTTAAGATCTTTTTTGACGTGAAATAAGAAAAGATAGCTGAGTCCCCCTCTCGGCTCGTTAAAAGGAATGAGAGGGGGTCGCCTTTAAAGCTCTTTTTTCGACCATTTAACCTAAAACGAGTGTGGGGTTTTTGTCGTTTCAAACTCGTTATTGGCTCCAAAACGACGTGCTTCTTACCGCTTTTTTACTTTTTCTGGTCGAAGTCACTACTTACGAAAAGTACTCCTCGATCATACTAGTCGGGCGGTTCTTTCAAGCATTGTTTTATACTTTTTTGGGCTCGAGAGACACAACTTTACGAAAGAGGACCCCCCTGGAGTTTACTTTTTTGTTGTCTTTTCAGACTCTCTAAACAAGAAAAGACGTCGAGTTCTTCCTTTGTCAGACTCGTTAAAACTCAATGACATCGAACTCCGTCGAAATGACACTCACAAGCATATGCTATCCCCGTCAAGCTTGTCATCGAAAAATAATCGGGGTACTCGCCAGGAATGGTGGGGAAAATGGAATCATAATCATTGTCGTGTCGGTAGTATGTAACTCTTGAACAAGGTAGTAGTCTGCATTCGTGTCGGGGTGGGGACATCTCATCTTTTCTTACACTAGCCTCCGTGGGTTTGGGTTATCTAGTTTGACTTTTCATCTACTCATTGACTTGTCACCATGACCCTTGATCATTTGAATATCAATACTGCCAAGTCCACTGTCGTGCCGCCGATATGTTCAAGAGAAGTTGACCTCTGCAAGAATACTCAACCCCCCTCTGATACATCAAACAAAATATCTTATCCTTCTCTGTATCGTGTCGATGATGTGGGAAACATTATGGCCCACCTTCGATCAAGGTCACTTCCTGTCGACTTCAGCTCATTATCCAGGAAGGTGACTTAGAGACTCCCTTCAGGTGCCTTAGAGCCTGCATGCCTCAATGGTAGGTTCTTCGTGTTCGACGCGAGGTTTTCATCATTGGCCTCCGATCGAATGATTACGCGGGTGTTCGACACCAGCTCATTGATTCACACGTCGTGGATTGTACCATAGTACCTTGAGGACCATTGTCATTATTGGTGGTCCCTTTGGCATCTGTTAACAGTTTTTATCATTGGCTGGTAATCAGACGATGTTCTTGCATGTTCAACTTCAACTCCCATATTCACATGCTTGGACTTGTACTTTGTTCGGGTCAAGATGGAGCGCAAGACCTTGGATTTTGTCTATTGCAATATAGGTGGTGATTTTGTGGATTATTATGATCATTACATGACTCATTGATGGATGGCTGCGCCCATACCTGAGTCTTCATGGATGGATGTGACCATACCTTTATTATCATCATGGTCTCTTTAGCTGGGTGGCTGTGTCCATACCACAAACCCCCTTCGTATATCTTTTGGATGGCTGCGCCCATGCCTGGACTACATGTAATCGATTATCAGAGATATCAGTTGTACATATGTGTAGGTTCTTCCTGGTGGTGTTCCAGTTCAACCAGTTTCGTAAAGCATTTCACCCCTCCCACTCTCTTGGGCTTCATGCTTTAGGGGGCATCTGTTACACAGTAATTTGTCACTGTCTTCCTATCAGTCTTCCTACTGTGTCATGAGTTCAAATTAATCATGCTCATGCTCTCTAATGTTGCCAAATGACCCACTTTGCCAAAGTTTTTGCTATCATCGTGACTGTTTTCAAGATAAACGCGCTGACGGGCGCTCCATAACAGACGGAATGCGCTGCCAGCATGGAAGCACACGTGTTTCCCGCGCTGGTTGAATTTCATGAGCCAGCGCGTCTGTTATTCATACCTGATCGCACTGACATGACCTTCTTTTTTATTCAGCTGCAATGTTAGTGCTCCAGTGCAGTTATGGACCCGCAATGATCCAGTTTGGGCGAGTTTGTTCTAACAGCTGGCCTTCCAGATGACTCCAGACCTTGTTGTTGGCCTTGTAAATGTTGCCCTCCCTTCTCTGGCATGTCTTTTTTATCATTTGAGCCACCTTCCTTGGAGATAAGCTTATCCTCCCACCATTTGTGGAGACTCCTTCTCCTATTTAAGCCTCTACCATTGCCATGAGCAGCTAGTTTTGGAATTGATAGTGCTTGGAGTGTTGCTACTAGTGTGTGAACTTGATAGGTAGTTGGTGTGACAAGTGTGGGATTGCTAGAGAGCTTAAGGAAGGTTGTGAAGTGTTTATTTCTTGTGTAAACTTGTGTGAGAGAGATAGTTTTTGTCTTGGGAGATCGACCTCCAAGGGTGAATGCTTAAGAGACTTGTTGGCTGGACCCTCTTAAGAAGGATTTGACGTCAGAACTTTGGTTGTATTATTCTCTGTTATTTATTAATAATAGATGACTATCATTATGGTTCCACTCTCATTGTTTTATGTTTGATGTTGAGTTATATCTTTTCTGACTGATATATAATTGCATCTACTAGATTTTACGCTTGTTTTCGTGTTGTTCTTTGCATGTGCATGTATCCAATCACAGAGATCGTGGGGATCGTGACCGGCGAAGGCAAAGGAACGAGGGCGACATCTCTTCGACGAACACTAACGTTGGAATCCAAGTAGGTTCTGACCATCTACTTTTTATTTGCAATTAGGAACTTGCGTGATAGCATTGTGTGATTGTTGCTAGACCCGGTCTGGGCTAATAAGGATCATCTCTGTCCGTAGAGAGGATTTACCTCTACGACAAGAGGTATGGTGGCTATATATTTTATTCTACATTTTCTTCCATAATTTTGGCACACCTTGCATCCATGTTCGCCATAGTTTCACCCCCATCATCCTACTGAGAGTTTTTGGGTCCTAGATACCTAAGCCACCTATCATTTTCGAGAGGCAAAGTTTCTCCTATGTAACCAATGACCATTTTATTTCCTTCTTATTTCCCTTCTAGAGAGAATTTAGATATATAGTCTTGATAGCTCATAGAATAACATTATGATTTTCCATTATTTTTAGTTGGCACAATGGTATCGCTTGTAAAATTGATTTTAAAAGCACCAAAATTCTTTCGAGATTAAGTGAACTGAATGACCATCTTTTAAAATTTTGAGGGATCGAGTGTGGACTGTCTTGTGAGTAGGCTATATGCTTGGAAAATTCAAGCACGAGAGCCCTAAAATACTTATCTAGTAGTTTTCTAAGGGGAAAAGCAATGGAGCTCGGTTACACTTTTTGGCAAAAGAGGGCATGTTTGGGTCGAAAAATCAATAGCTCGATTGAGCCATTTAAGCATCCAATCGAGTCATTTTCAAGGGCTCGATTGAGTTGCTTGGGCGCTAAAAAGGTAGCTCGATCAAGCGTTAAAAACTAACCCTTGATAAAGCTATAAAACTTGATCGAGCTATAGCACTCGATCGAGCTTTATAGATTGATCAAGCTATAAGAGTCAATCGAGCATTAAGCCTTGATCGAGCCTTATGGCTTAATTCAGCCCTTTTTTTTAATATACACCGCTCTCGCGGTTTGTGCGTGCCATTTACACAGAACATGGGAGCGCGACCAATAGTTTAAGAGTAGCTTGACTAAGGTTATTAGAGATTGATCGAGTAATGGAGCGCTCAAACAAACCTCGCCAACCACCTCACCAACATTGCAGAGGCTCAAAAAGAGATAGGTACTATATATTTTTTCTTTCTCATTTATTTTATTTTTCGCAAAATGTAACAATTTAATTTAAAAAAAAAACAACCATGTACAAAAACCATGAAAACTAATTAATTAAAAAAAAGAACCATACAAAAACTATGAAAACCATAAAAAATCCTTGAAAAAACCTTGAAAAACCCTTAGAAAATCACAAAACCAACCTAGAAAACCATGAAAAAAAACTCTTGAAAACAAATTCAAAAGCCACGAAACCAACCTAGAAAGATATCAAAAAGGCCAAACCACAAAAAAACCTTGAAAAAACCTTGAAAAGCCCTTAGAAAATCACAAAACCAACCTAGAAAACCATGAAAAAATTCTTGAAAACAAATTCAAAAGCCATGTAACCAACCAAGAAAAATGTCAAAAAGACCCTTCAAAACAACCTAGAAAATACTTTGAAGCCAAAAAAAATTGTAATGTAGGTTTTAAATTTATCTCTTACTTGCAATGTCTTGTGTATTAAATGCATATTTTCTGATTTTGAATGGTAATTTAAACATTTCTTTCTAATTATTTTTCATTTTGAAGCTTTTCTTTATAAATTTTGCGAAACAAATTTTCAATTTTTTTAAATTTTTTTGTTATTTAAAATACATTTTAAATTTCTAGCAAATTTGACTAAAAATATACCACAAAAAACTCGAAAAGAGAAAATAATGAAATTATAGACAACAAATAAGTAAATTAGGAGTTTGAGGTTGATGTGATGAATATGGTTTCTCATAGTGAACCTCTATTTATAAAATAAGAAATTTTACTTTATTTTACCTCTTTAAGTTTAAGTTAATTTATATTTAAAATATATTTTTAATAATAAAACATAATACTATTCTAATTTTAAAAATAAATGAGTAATATTTAAAAATAAAATAGTAATAACAACAAATGGACAAGGTCGTGGAGGGGTACAAGGACATCTTCACCTCCCCCGCAGGGGTGCCTATGCACTATTAGGTTAAGCACTCCATCGATTTGACCCTAAGTGCATCGGTGCCTAATGGACCAATCTATGGGTGCTTCATTTTAGAGAACGAAGAAATCAAGAGACAGATTTATGAGCTACTGCACAAAGGTCAGATCTGGTCGAGTTCATCGCCCTGTGGTAGACCGATCATGTTGGTACATCTTAGTGTCTATATCTTCATCCCTCCATCAATGACCAAAAATTCTCTTTTTGCATGCATTTTAGGTGTCCCATCCGATCAGTTGCACTCCACAAGTTCATGGATCATGTGATGGTAGTGGTTCTTTGTCAAATTTCCCTCATGATTTTCATCTTCTGGATTATTTCCATATGTACAAGTCATCCATTGTCATTTTTATTTCATTCCACTTCCAGTAGTCATTTTAGGGTTTTCAAGTCTCATTAGTTTTAGGGTTTTTTACCATGGTCTTCAAAAGCTCAATAAAAGGTCAGCAGGCACATGAGGATGTCAAATAAGTTCATAAAATTACAAATTCTACTGATGATTTGCTCCATAAATGATTTCAAAACTCTCTTTTGAGATGAAAATAGGCTTTTTCCATTCCATGTAAAAATTTCATCTATATTTAATGTTTTCATATGTAATAAAGCATCATTTTCAGCCCTGGGTCACCTTGCCAAACTCCATCACTCCAGCTCCTACAAAAAAGACAAGAAAATCCAAGCATTAGTCCATCAAATGACAAAAAGAGAGCCAAATTGCAAAACAGAATTTTTAAAGAATAAAGTGAAAAGGAAAACTTTAGAAAGTGGGTTTTCTAAATGAAAAATTAAAGTCAAAAGTATATAAAGGGTTCATTTGTGTTGAAGACTTCATTTGTGCTAAAAGTGAGAGAGAAAAAGGAGAAAATCGCGTTTTGAGGTGAAAAGAAGAAAATTGCAGCAAGTTTCAAAATTTTTGTTGGCACGGTGCACCTGTGTGGCATGGTGCACCGGGCACAAGATTTACATACAGTTTTGAATTGGCGCGAAGCACCTGGGTGTTGGCATGGTGCACCAGTCTGCCAAGCCAAAGATTCACTCAATCGACCTTCTAAAGCTCCAAAATTTTGAAAACACCATTCCTCCAAGTAAGTAAAGCCTCCTATTTACCATAGCAAGATATTTATCATCCTTGATGGTGTTTTAATAGGTGAAAAATTAAACCCTAATTTGCTTCACAGTTGCATTGCAAAACTCTATGGTTTTGTAGTTTTGTCATACTTGTTGTTTTTATTCCCATACATAATTCTCCCATATCCCTTCTCTGTCCACCAAATTTCCCTAATTTTATTTCCCTTTCCCTCTCTCATTTACACTCATCCTACTCCATTTTTTCCAAACACTAACACCTAATTCCCACTATTCCCCAAACCCTAATCTTCATTCCAAAAACCCTATCACTCCGTAATAACCCTACAGCCAGCATCAAAACCTTCCACAAATCAAATCCTAATCATCAGTCCCACTCATCAAATCCCAAGCGAGAAAACGTCAATCACCTTTTCTTGAAATAAAATCTCTGCATACTCATCATTTTACACCATACAGTGGAAAATAAGGAAATAGGTTCAGCTTATGAAAGGGATGAGGAAACTATGAGTGATTCCTCCCAAGAGATTCATGCACCAAGAAAACCACATAAGGGAGGAAAACACATCCAGGAGGAGCCCACCACACTCACAAAGTTACTAGCTTTCCCTCTTGCAGTAACATTCTTCAAACATCAACCTTGCTACAAGTTTTGTGAGATGGTGGAGAGCGTGAAATACCACCATGAACTTGCTAGGCTATTTTTCCTTCATCTTCATAATGGCCAAGTGAACTTAGCGGGTGTTTCTGTTGGAAATAGTACTAAGAGGAGGTGAATCAATATTATTAAGTCAAATGTTGCTTTTTGAAAATCAAATGATATACGCTACTTCAGTTAATTGAACCAACATATATACACAACTATGCAGAAGAAAACCCACGTATATAATGAAATTTTTTTAATTTACTTTATCTTTCTGATATTGATTGTTAATTTGTGATTCAGAAGCAAATAACCAGTAACCAGAACCAGTAAAACAGAGCAAAAATACCATCACACACAAGAACACAAGATATAAGGTGGAAACCCAATGTGGGTGAAAACCACCTGCTGCAATTCGTCTCTATCTTCTCTTTAATTAGAAACTTCTTTTTACAATTTTACTTGTCCAGTCCTTTACCAATACATAGGCTGCAACCTACAGAGAGCTACAACCCTCTCTCATTTTCCAGCTTCTCCTGGAAGGGAGCTACAACCCCCTTAGCTCTTGCACTAGTCAAGATACTAGTACGTAGGTGCTGGCTTACAGAAGGCTACAACCTTCTCTCTCTTTCAGCGACCACATTTCATAAATTTTCAGACTGGATCCACAAATAACATCAATCAAGAATTTCTGCATCAACCAATCATCTTTTCACCAATCAAAACTGAATCAACATAAACACTTCTCTGACTACTGTACCCAGATCATAGTAACAGTACCACACACCAAATCTGAACCCAGAACACTACAGCAATAAACAGAAGAAGCAATAATATAAATCAAGATATGTATGCTACTTCACTATTCATCAATCTGCGTGTATACGCTTTTGTACCACAACCAACCTGCGTATACGCTTCTTTCATTCGCAGAAAAGGCGTGTATATGCACCTGCACTTAACTGAACCTGCGTACAAATCTATAAAGGATAATTTATTCTTTTAAAACATTTAGTCATTAGTTAACCTAGATTATCAGATTTATAGGTCAAGAGAGTGCCACATCTAACTGATCAAAATCATACAGAGATACCAATGTTAAAGCCTTGAGATTTTGATCCATCAATAGTCCTTATTCTCCTTGCGCTCAGGTGTGTCCTTCATTCATATCTAGATCTGCACCATAACCCAATCACCAGTATTCCAGATCTAGAACAATATCAGATATTCAATCAATCAGATTGTCCCTTGTCACATGATCTCCTTCCTCTTTTATAGTTTTAGGCCTTCTACAATACCACGGTCCAAAACCATAATAAAAAATACCAAGGGCCCGATACCTGGGGTCAACACTTCTGACGAGATATCATGGTCCAAAGCCATAGGTTCAAATTCCAAGGACTAACGACAATGGACCAAAAAATAAGTTTCCCACCACGTACGCGCTTTTATGTGCGTGAAAGTGCGTGTATATGCATACGCAGCTTTTGAATGTCTAACCCGCGTGTATATGCATCTTCAGTAAGGTGAACTTGTGTATACAAGATTTCCTTCATCCTGAGAGCCTGAACTGAGATCTGTCACCAAAGTGAGTTGCCATCAAGGACAACACATGTACCATAGTGCCACTACTGTGCCATAATTCCAACAATCTCCCCCATTGGACTTGATGGCAACCCAAGATCCTCATTCTCTCCCTTTGTCATCAAGGGAAAAGGGTTGTGCTCCCCTTGAGTACATGATGATATCTCTCATCTGCTGTGCTGAACATGCTCCCCCTGGCTGTAGGCAAGACCTGCAAAAAGATGTTCTGTAAAAAGAATCATGACATACATATCATAAAAGACATTCCTATCACCAAAGGACTCGATACATACATCCATCACCCAACTAAGTGGGGATCATCCACCCAACCAAGTGGGGATACATCAGAAATTTACATATGATAACCAATTACATTGCATCAATCATCCCAAGCATAGTGGGGAAACCAAAATAGGCCATTACATGACCTTGATAAAGAGAAGATATACATGACATAGAGACAAAATATCAAGACTATGCAAATCACCAATAACTACTATCAGTAGCATCTGACAATAGTAGCAACCATGTTCCCCTTCTGTTCTCCTTTCTGCAACTGATCCACCTGAACCAAATAGCTTGAGTACTTGAACTAAGAGCTTTTAAGGTATACCCAACAATGCATTATTAGAAGATTATCTGCTCCCCTTGAACCTGTGCCAGGTCAACTCTGACAGACCCATATCAGACTCTTTGAAACCAGAGTCTGTCCCTGCTGATTTCCTTCAAAAACTCCATATATGCGACTACACCTGCATAAATCAATGTATGTACACGGATACCCCTCATCCAACTCGCGTACACCAATTTTTCTTTGAAACGGACAAGCTTCAACAGCAGGATGAAGCATCAACTACTCCCAACTTCTGTCCGAGGTATTCAAAAGTTTCCCTGGGCAGTAGTTTGGTGAGTATATCAACAACTTGTTCCTTAGAAGGAACATACTCCAACTTGACCTTTTTCTTAAGCACTTTTTCCCGAAGAAAATGATACTTGATGGGTATGTTCTTCGTCTTTGAATGCATGACAGGATTTTTTGAAATGATGATTGTGTTAGCTACCTATATCAATAGGTTTCATATTTGATGATTGGCAATGAAAGGTCCAAATATGCTCTGCTTTGATGATTCAAAGATCACATATTTCCAAGAGAATCCAATCTGTGCTTATAGCTTGGTATGGACTCAAATTTTGATGGATGGTCCAACAGTCTAATCTGGACCATGTCGTGTTTTAAATTTTTAGTTGTAGAATAGAGAAAGGAGTATGTCCAAACTGTTCAATCTTGGAAGACAAGTAGTTTAGGTAGAGAAAAAAGGCTCCCAACAGCTTAATCTGGGACCTTGGAAGAAATAAGGGTAGAAGTAGATAGAAAAACAAAAGAAAAGCCAAAGAAAAGAAAAGGCAAGAAAGGGTCTGCAAGTCCAAGTGCACCCTCCAAGAAGAAATAAAAAATGCTAGGCAAATAGATGGGTAGGCAGTTGGGGTTGCAGAAGGGTCATTTCTTACAAGTTGCATGTGTGCTAACTTTGTTTACCAAAGCAAAATCAATAAATTGAGAAGGTGTCATTCTTCATCAAGTTGCAGCAAACAAGAAGCATGTCTAACCTCCCTTCTTCCCCTCTCCATTTCATTACTAACACTCCCTCATCAGCTGAGATTCATGGAAGAGATTATGGTTTCATGGTGGTTCTTAATCTTTTAGAAGCCACATTTCTTGTCTAAAGTTCTTTTCATTTTGATCTACTCACTAAACTAAGTAAGTTTCAAATAAACTTAGTGATTTCCCCCTCATTCACTCTTTCATCCATATTAACTATAACTCTACTATGTAAATCCCCTATATTACCTTTCCCCTAATATTATTAACACCATGGTGTATAAACCCCAAATTTTGTATAAATATCCCTCCCCTTGGCATTACAGCCAATAGGTCCTCTGTCAGGGATCAAATTGGCATCTGGTCACTTTGATGAACCTAAACCTTACCCCTCTCCCTTCTTTGAAGTCATTCCACTCATTAAACCGTCATTTGCAAAGAAAAATCCTATAAAAACCCCTTCCTACCCATAACCCCTTTGAAATTATGAAAAAACCAAAAAAACCCACTTTTGCCGCTTAACCAAAGTTGGCGCATATATTTGATTTTTCGAAATATATTGAAAAACATTGAAAAATACCATATCTAAATCTTTCCCACTGAGCACATATCCCAAAAGAAATATTTGTTTATTCCTCCGCCCGCTTCCGTATCCACCGATCACATCGCCCTTCCGTCAACCGTCGGATCGGACCCAAGTGATCCGACAGTCCTCATTGATATCGGAGCGGCCCCCACGCCCGACAGTTAGCGCCCGAGAAAATGACGAAGGGTTACGTCAGTCCTCGGCCACACGTCACCATCTCAAGGCTCTCGGAGCGGCCTCTGACAAAACCAGGGCCGTATCGTAAGTGCTCCGAGAAAACCGTAACCGCTATGGCACTTACCGCCTGGTCTGCTGGTCCCACGTCATTCCCACGTCATCGCCACCCTGCCATCGCATCAGTACTTTTGTCCACCCCTGTGCCAACGCGTCTGCCACCGCATCATCCCCGCGGACCAATAACAGCTCGCCACCTCACCCGATGACGTCATGCTGACGTCATCCGAGTTTGACCCCACCCTATGACGTCATGCTGACGTCATTCGAGAAAAGGCGCCAAATTGCCAAAAGGTCCATATTTTTGCCAAAAATCACGTTTTGCATACCTTTTCTCTCATTCGCTATTGTTTCCGCTGCATGGTCTTTTACGTCCAAAACTCCGCCACCCCACTGGAATCGACCTGGAGACCTCCAGAGCACCAATTCTGCCCACATTTACGACCACTGCTCGCTATTTACCAGGTATTTCTCATCATTTATCCTCCATACTTCTAAATTGTCTGTAAATTACTCAGAAGGCTCAAAGGACACTAAAACTCATCATTTTATCGGCAAATTCCCTCTGCAAAGCCTCTATTTCCAACTGCAAGCTCGAAAACCACCAGCTGAGCCTTGATTTCCTGAGTTCTTATCAAAAACTGTAAACTGCTCGCGCAATCGTGAGAGAGTTGGTCAATCCATTAAAAACCTGCCACAAAAGACAGAGTGAGACTAGACATTGGTCTTATTCGTAATTCAAACAGTATTTCAATTTGCTGTGTGCCCACTTCACCCTCTGGTCCCTGAAATTCACACTTTCATTGTAAGGAATCACCTCTGTGTTATTCTGCTTACTTTAAACTAGTTCACCTACAAGTCAGAAGCTTAAATAAACCATGGAAACTCCAATTGCACTGAACATCAAGCCTCTCAATACCCCTCATAGGGAGTTAGAATGGAAAGCTCTGGGAGATATGGATTATCAAATGTTGGATTGGTTTCCATTAGGCTCTAAATATAATATTCAGATGCTAAATGAGTTGAAAGCCCAGCACCTTAGTGGAGCTGATATCCTAGGGATTTGGGACTCAAACTTGCCCATCTACAACCTCCCCCAGGTAAATCCTATGCCAGAGTTGATCCACAGATGCCAGGAGTGCTATGATCCATGCCAAAGAGCTGTCCTCAGCCCCACAGGCTCAATTCTGTTCCATATCACCCTAGAGAGCATAAATGAGATGCTGCATTTCCACACTGCAAAACCATTGACCCCCCTCTACATGCAGAACTTGATAAAGAAGGGTTCTAAGTTGTCAAATGAACAGATCATCAAAATCAACCAGCTGTTTGTACAACCAGGCTCTGAAGCCATCAGAACTCCTCCTGTTGGATATGCATACTTAAATGAATTGGGAAGAATGCTAGTGGATTTGATCAGCTATGTCCTAGGGTTCAGGGGAATGGAGGATGTTGATGATATTATAATGGCAATGTTGTCTATATTCTCTCCTGGAAAGCCTCCAGCTGTACATTATGACTATGCCACATATATTGCAGATAGGATCCATGACCAGCTGATGAATCTACAAAGGGAAAGATTGTTCAGATATACTTCCTACATTTACCATCTATTCTTGTTTAATCAACCAGGCAGCTTCCTCATTCCCCTGAAGAAAGTTAATACCCAGGGGAATCCAAGGTCAGTTGTGTTTTGGACCTCTGTTTTTCATTACACCTCTGTGTCACCATACACATACTGTGAGTTCATAGACTTATTCATTCATCCAGCTATGACATTATTGTATGGTGTTCCTCCTCCAAGGTTAACCGATGACATGAGGAGAATTCTCCATCTAAACAAAACCTACAGCATTGGTAATTGGTACTTTTACCAAGACCACACAGTCATTAGAGTATATGGATGTGAGTTGAATCCTTATAGGCTGCCAAGGTATGTCCCCATGAGGCTTTTTGCCCTAGAATACTTCAGGCAATTTGGGAATTCCGACTACCTCCACTTCCAAAGTAAGAACAAGAAGGCACAGTTGAAGGTAAGGAGCCAGCTGGGCCCGTTCCTATATAACAAAAAAGAAGAGGGATGGAAAGAGGCAAATAGTATCCTAGAGGCTCTCAAACTGCAAACCAGTTTTGAGTGGATACCCTATGACCCCAATCATTTTGTTTCCCTCAGGAGTATAAGATACAAATTGGGTACCTATTCACATGTGAGGCAGCCTGAGATTGAGCAGTATGCCAATGCATTGAGCTGGGAAGAGGGCACCCTAGAAGAGGAAATTACTAGTGAAGAGCTGCTAGAAAGAGAGGCTAGAAATATTCAAAAAGAAGCTGACTTAGAAACTTGTGGACAGGTCCCCCTCTCATATAAAAGACAACTTGGAGCAGCTGCCTCATCCTCAACAACACATCAGCAAGCTGCCATGAATACTCCACAGACAGCCAACAAAAGCAAAGAAAAGCAGGTGGAACAGCCACCTCCTATGACTGAAGAGCAAATGGAAACACTAGTGGAGCAACAAGAAGAGATGGAGCAGCAGGGAGAAGTGCAGCAGCAAGAAGAACAACAACAACAGGAAGAACAAAGGCAGGAACAGCCTGTCCAGCAAGAGCAAACAGTGGAAGCCCCTAAATCCACTGAACAAATTGTGCCTCCAAGGCAAGAAACTTCAGCTGAGGCATCAATCCTCCAAACTTCACAAAAGGAGGATACAAGCAGGAAAAGGGATAGAGAGACTCCCCTTACAACATCAGCAACTCATGGGGAGAAAAGACAGAGAATCAATCCCTTCTCAGAGGAAGAAATGCCAATAGGACAGTCTTTTGGTATGGTCCCACCCAGCAGGGAAGCATCAGCAAGTTCCTTTCAACAGGAACAGGATAGAGCAATGGGAGGTGAAGTGAGTTCCTCAAATCAGCAAAGAGAAGGTGGACCCCATCATTAAACAGCAGTTCATCGACATTAAGAGGATAAATGAGCCCATCAAGATATAGCTGTATAACCATCTGTTAAACATGGCTCCCACCAATCAACAAAGACTCATGTCTGCATATGATGTGCAGGAAGGCAAAATGATCATGAGTCATTTTATGCCAACAGCAGTGCAGCCTCAATCTGCCTCTGACTACTTGAGGACTAACCTGGAAGTCCTTGCCAAGGATATCCACCCAATGGACAAGATAGAATTGCATAAGAAAACGGGTGAGATGGTCTATGCTTCCTTGGCAGACCAAACATTGGATAACTACAGGCTACAAAATAGCCTTAACAATACAGCCTCTCAGCTAGAGTTGGAGAGAGCATCATCCCAGGCAAAGGACAACAGAATAAGGTCCTTAGAGGACATCATCATAGAGATTGGGCATGATCCCAAAGATATCAAGGGCATACAAGAGATATTAAAATTGAGGGATGCAGACATGGCAGCCTTGAGGCGAGAGATCAAACTCCCTGCCACAATTCACCCTCAAACAGATGATGTTGCCCAGCAAAGACATGATCAAGAGGCCACAACCTTGTTGATATCTCTGTATAAGCAGCTAATCCAAACTCAGGAAAAGCTGGGAGAATCGGAGGCTGCAAAAACAGCACTACAGGCAGCCTTAAAACAAAGAGAAGAAGGGCAAACCTCCAAGCCTCCTCCTGAAGTGATCAACCTTGAGGAAGCTACTCCAACTACTGCTCCTCCTCCTCAGCAAACAGAACCTACAGCACCAACTACATCGACAGCTACACCAACAACAGAGCAGACTCATAGTCTGGATATGCAGAAGCTTCAAAATGAAATTCAAGTCCTGGAAGGTCAAATGTTAGAGCTTAATCAAGCCAAAGAATCTTTGGCTAAAGTAAATGAAAGATATGACAAGAGCAAACAGAATGTGGCTGAGAAGGAAAGATATATAAGAGCTCTCAAAAAGAGAATAACTGAGCTTGAGAAAGAGCTCACACTGGACAAGGTGACAGCAGAGCTCAAAACAGTCCTTTGGGCCAATATTGGCCAGTCCATTACTGATTAGTGGCAGTTCATTGAGACCATAGATGAACAGTCAGTACTCATTACAAAGGCAAATAGGGAAATACACAGAGCAAGAGCAAGCCTTGGCAACATGCCTGATGCTGCCAATAGAATGATCAACATATTGAAAAGCAGGACAAGCTCTCAACTGGCCACCATGGGAATTGCTCACAGGACTGAGACAATCTCAATGGTTAAAAGGGTCCTGACATTAAGAAACCTGGTTGGAACATTAGAAAGGAGAACCCAAGACATGCAGACCAAAATCAACAAGTTCATGGACAGGTTTCAGGTATTGCAAAACAGAGGCCTCCCCAGCCTACTAAGCAGTGTGGGAAGACTGCTTACCCATGAAAATTATGCTAAAAGGGTCAATGCCTTTGCTGCAAGTCAAATTGCAGCACAGCCCAGCACTTCAGCAGAATCAGGGCCAGCATCAGGGCAGACTCTATATAATAGGGTGGAAAACCTGTTTTTTATCATGAACGAGATCAATCATCTGTTCGATGTGCCTCCAAACTTCTATAAATATACAGAAGCAAATGAAACCATAGAGGCAATTGTCAAGCACCAATTGCCCACACAGGAAGTCTGGAATAAATTGACACAGATAATATTATCAAGCCAGAACCTGTAATGTTATGTTTTGCCCAATTTATAAGTGATCATACACAGGGAAAATTTTGGTAGATTAGCATACAGAGGAAAGATGAAAGGCTGAGCCAACTCAGCACGGCCATTCGGTCACCACAGTAGCAAGCACAGTCACAGGTGGCAAGGCCGAGAAAATACAGCGTAGCAAACGTAAAGACACATTTTCCAGCATTAAAGCAAAGCGGTTCAACCGACTCACTGACCTCCAAGGGTCAAAATATCCTCTGACAGACTTAAAGAGAAGTTATGCTGCATTCAAAGCTGTAATAACTTCTTTTCTACTTTCTGTACGAAGTAATGAAGATATTTCTCTCTCAGATGACTCAATGCCTGAGATATTTTGTATAAACATTTCTATAAAGTCCCCTTCGCATGAGTTTGCAAGGGTTGTTGTTGATTTCCTTTCTATACTTCTGTTGCTGTATAACTCTCAGAGAAATAATACAAAAGGTGGATGGAATTTCCAAAGCTCTGTGTTCTTTGATGCACGATGGTGGTTGGCTGATTGTTACAGGATTCCTGCATGTTTCATAGCACAATAAGTCTTCTTTTAACCTCTGTGTTATATGTTTTCTAGTCTTTCATGTTCTTTAATGTTTCTGTGTTTTACTCTTAATGGCAAAGTAAAAGAATAGTTCCAGGATTTAATCGCAGATTACCCTGAACTCAATCTAAGCTGTTATAAATGTTTTCTTCAGATAGAGTAAATAAGGTGTAATTCTTAATTGCTACACTTTCAAGCGATATCTTTCACTGTGATAAATATCTTCAGGAATTCAAGTTTGCTCCTGAGGCATCCATATCACTCCCACACCCCAGCTTAGTGGAAAATTCTTGAATGCTTTTCACTGGTTGTTCACATATCACCATCATAATCTAATTTTGTTATATGAAGTATTTAAATGGCCCTGTAATTTCAGTAAATCATCTCAAGGTTTCTAAACACTTGTAGCCACAGACTCCATTGCCCAATGAAATAAACTTATCTGCATATTGCACACTTCAAGTACAGAAAGATATCCTTCAACCAAAATATAAACCAAAAACCTGAGCATAATAACTAGCCTAAAACACCCTCAAAACAGAGACAAATTATAAAGAGAGAGCCCTCTCTGATTACAGTTTGGCTAGGAACTGTGATCCAAAGATTGGTTAGTGGTTACCCCGGCCGTATTCCCTTGGGAGTCATAGGGAACAACCTGGGTGTTAACATAATTGGCGACTCCACTGCGGAGTGCTTGAGATTTTTCAATTACTATCTATCTTCCATAGCTACTATCAAGCCTGAAATCAGTCAAGAGGCCTTTAATCTGTTTCTGTATCACATTGACAGCTTTAGGGAGGAGCTTTTTATGGAATCTTCATTTTAGTTTTGAAATATATATAGCCATTCCAAAATCTTCATCCAGTCCTTGCATATATAAAAACTTCCTGTAAAATCCTGAAAAACAGTTAGAAACTGGCTCCTAAGAAAAATCCACGGCACACTAGGGCAAATCCTGACCCTAATCCACCCATCATTGTTGATAATCCAAATACCATCCCAAGAAACATTAGGAGGCAGCAAAAGCAGGAGCAGCCTACTGATTTAAACTCACATTCAGATCATCCTAGCCTTATCTCTACCCCATGCAAGGTCCTTTTCCGGTCTACCCCTAATTCCCCTAGTTCACCATCCACATCTCAAAGTCCTCCTCTCACATCTTCATCCACTGCACATATCCCCTTGACCAACACTCTAGGTTCACCCCTACTTGTCACGCCTGTGGTACCCACTGTTCCTATTATCCCAGCTGCCCCTGTTAATCCTCTAAACCCTGTAAATATGGCTAACAGATATGCACCTTTGCAGATACCAGCTAATGCTGCAGCTCTACCCCAAGATTACCAAACCAAAATCTCATATTTTGACTCCAATGGTCCTCTGACAGCTGTCCAGCATGCTAAGAGGATGCAAGACCATTTTGAGACCTATGAAATAGATGATGACAGTGTCAGAATGAGGATGTTTGTTCAAAGCCTAACTGGGGATGTAAGAACTTGGTTTAGATCCCTGAATGCAAATTCTATTACAACTCCTGATGAACTGTATCAAGCCTTTACTAGTAGATGGGAGAAGAAGAAAGATCCTCTGCACATACTTGGGGAATATGACACTATCAAAAGAGGTCCCCAAGAGACTGTTTTGGAGTATTGTGCAAGATTTAACAATGTATATAATGTGATTCCACAAAATTTAAGACCTCCTCCTGATTTAGCCTTGTACAAATTCCCTGATGGTTTTGACCCTGACATGGCCTATCAGTTGAAGGAAAGATATCCTCAATCCCTTGCAGAGGCCCAAAGCGTTGCTGTCATAGTGGAAGCCAACCTAATTGCCAAGAGAAACAGGGCAAGGTTGGAGAAGAGGACTGCTTTCAAAGAGGAACCCTCTGCCTTTGATCAGAAGCTGGATGCAATACTCAATGGAATGAAAAGATTAGGGGACAGAGTGGAATCGGTTGAGAGAAAATCATCATGGGAACCACCACAAAACAACCCTCCTAGGAATCCAAATTTTAGGAGAACTCAAAACCCAAATGTTGGCAAGACCAGTGCTGACCAAGACATAAGACCCCCTTTCCAAGAAAATTATGCAGAAACTTCCACATCAATAGAGCCCAATGAAGATCCTGAGATTAATTTAATGGGTCTAGATGGTGAAAGTCAAGTTTTCTTAACACAAGAAGATCATGAGGATGATGAAATCAAACTGTTCCAAACTAAATCAGGGGAATCCTTTGACTTCAAACAAGGCTATGACATTGTTGTTTATGAAGTGCATAAACAATACAAGCTGAGGAGCAGAACTGTGAACATAAACCAGCCTGAAAAGATAAAGGATAATCAGCAGCCTGAAAGAGTCATAGTCACAGAACCTAATGACAAAATAAATTCACCTACAGAAGAAGTGATTGTTGAAGAGATCACTGAACCACTGTCCTTAAAACAGCAGCCTGTGGCCACTTCACCTTCTCATCCTTATTCAACTATTACTCCTCAAGAGATGAGTAAAAAGGATAAGTCCCAAAGTCAAGATAAAAATCAAGAAGAAGATTTAATGAACAAGGAAAGGACTGTTATCCATAACCCCAAGACCCAATCTGAAAAACCTTTTGATCTAGAAACTGAAATTGGCAAACTAAAAGTAGCAATCCCGCTTTCAGAACTAGCCAAGCATGACATCTATAAACTACAGATCAAGAAGTCCCTTCAACTCACTAGCAACAAAGATGATGTCAATGTGCTGGATGACACCCCAAAACTCTTGTTTGGCCCAAAAGTGGATGGAAAAACGGTAGTAATAGGGGTATTACCTTTCTATGTCAGCTTACATATTCATGATAAAATATTACATAATGCAATGTTTGACTCAGGTGCCTCTCACAATCTCATGCCAAAAGCAGTCATGGAAAGATTGAATTTAGACATAACAAGACCATACAAGTACCTGTTTTCCTTTGACTCCAGCCAAGTCAAGTGTCTAGGTCTCATAAAAGATTTATGTGTGTCCCTGGTTCAATACCCAAACAAGACAATCCTAATGGATGTGGTAGTTGCTGATATCCCACCTAAGTATGGGATGCTGTTATCAAGATCTTGGGGAGCTAAACTCCAAGGTTCCCTGCAATTAGACATGTCATATGCCACCATCTCTGTTTTTGGGCAACCAAAAAGACTGTACAGAGAAACACTCATGAAATATATGGTCAGCAGTGAAGAAAAGCCTCAAAACTTTCCCATATATGCTGTCCATTCAGACATAGACTCATACATTCTCTTCAATAACACCACAACTCCCTTAAAAGGTGAGGTTGACACCAAGATACTCATACAAGAGGAAGACTCAAATGAAAGAATTATCACCTATGAGACAACAGTCAATCAAACACTAGATACTGCTGTTGTTCTAAATATCAAGCATACCCAATCAAATGATGAAACTGCCCTAGAAGACAAGCTAGATGAAAAACCACAACTTCTACTCACATTGCCAGCCCATGAACAGAACATTAAATCTCCTTCCCAACAGGATATTCTATGGTTCCTTGAATTTGATGGCTCAGTCAACAAGTTAGGGGCAGGAGCTGGAGTTTGGGTACACAATAAAGAAAATAGTCATGTAGAAGGCAGAGCCTATAGATTGAATTTCAGATGTACTAACAACATGGCAGAATATGAAGCCCTTTTACTAGGCCTCAAGTTAGTAAAGTTCTTACAAGCTGCTAGGGTTTCAATCATGGGTGATTCAGATTTAGTTATCCAACAAGTGAAGGGAAATTTTGTCACCAATGACAAAAGACTAAGGACTTATAGGTCTGCTGTTGCTGAGGAACTAAACCTTTTCTCTGAATTCCAAATCACTAAAATTCCTAGAACCCACAATCTGCATGCTCATAGTTTAGCCACCTTTGCAAGTACCTGCAAGCTGCCTTTTGAGCCCCATCATTGTTTTACAGCTGAGGTAAAACACAGACCCTCCATTCCAAACAATGTTAATGATTGGCAAGTATTTGAGGATGACAAGCAAATAAACCATTTTTTAACTCTGCAGCAAGAATTTGCAGGATTAAATATTGACACTGATACAACAAGTCAATCACAAATACTTGATGGAGCAAGTCCATCACAAATACAGTTTCAACAGATTACTCACCCAATATCACCTAGAACAGCGAAACAAATGCTAAATCCAACTATTTTCAATAAGGAAAACATGCAGCAAATTCAATCAATCAATTGTGAGGAAGTGGCCAATGCTGAAACTGAAATCATAGAGCTGAAAGACAATTTTCTACCAACAGGCCTAACTCCACTAGAGGACATCTTTGATTCAAATGATATCCCCAGAAAACCAAAAATGCAGCCCTTAAATGCAGCCATTGAAGAATGCAACATAGGCACAATTGAAAAACCCAAAATAATTAAATTGTCGGCTTCTTTACCTCCTGACCAAAAGCCTAAGTACATTGACCTCTTTAAAGAGTTCCAGGATGTTTTTGCATGGAGTTATGAGGACCTAAAATCCTATGAAACCTCTGTTATCCAGCATACAATCCCTCTCAAACCTAATCAAAAGCCCTTTAAACAAAAATTGAGGAGAATCAATCCTATGCTTCTCCCAGCAATGGAACAAGAGGTACAAAAAATGTTCAAGGCAGGCATCATAGCACCAATTAGATTCTCTGAATGGATCTCCAACTTAGTCCCTACAAGAAAGAAGACTGGTGAAATTAGGTTGTGTGTGGACTTAAGGAATCTGAACCAAGTATCCCTCAAAGACAACTATCCTTTACCCAAGATGGATCACATTCTCCAAAGGGTGGTAGGGGCCTCAAGGATCTCATTACTGGATGGATTTTCAGGCTTGAATCAAATCCTGGTGCACCCTGATGATCAAGATAAAACAACATTCACTACCCCATGGGGAACTTTTAAATATGTAAAGATGCCTTTTGGGTTAAAAAATGCAGGGGCAACTTTTCAAAGAGCCATGGATATTGCTTTTGCCCAGGAGATTCATGACTTTTTAGTCATTTACCTAGATGACCTTACACCTTTCTCAAAATCAGACCAAGAACATATAAAACATTTGAGATAGATCTTCCTAAAATGCAGAAAATATGGAATTTCCCTGAATCCCAAGAAATCCCTGTTTGGTTTAGAGGAAGGTAAGCTGTTGGGCCACATCATTTCTAAAGATGGCATTAGAATTGACCCAGATAGGATACAGGCTATCCTACAAATGCCACACCCAAGAAATGTCAAAGAGTTGCAAGGATTCTTGGGAAAAATCAATTTCTTAAGAAGGTTTATCCCAAACTTAGCAGAACTAATCAGATTATTAAATAACATGCTGAAAAAGGATTCAAAAGTCAAATGGACTGTTGAAGCCAATCAGGCCTTTGAAGGTATAAAACTGGCCCTTACCCAAACCCCAGTCCTGACCAATCCTCAATTTGACAGGGACTTTATCATTTTCTCTTTTGCCTCCCAGCATACTATTGCTACTGTTTTACTGCAAAAAGATGACCAAGGAAATGAGAAGCCAATTGCTTTCTTTAGCAAAGCTCTTAGAGATGCACCTTTAAAGTATCAAATCATGGAAAAGCAAGCTTATGCTTTGGTCAAAGCCATTAAAGACTTTAGGATTTATATCCTTTATTCCCATGTTATAGCATATGTGCCAAGTCCTATTGTCAAAGACATTCTCACCCAAGAAAATTTAGAGGCAGAAGAGGAAAGTGGATTGCCAACATCTTGGAATTTGACATTGAGATAAAACCTACAAAACTAATAAAAGGGCAAGGCTTGGCTAAATTAATGACAGAAGCAAATTTCCAAGCCTTAGACATCAATCAGTTGGACAGTGAACCGGAGCTGGCGACTCCAAAGATCAATGTAGCCTTTGAACAATCCCCTTGGTACTCTGATATATGTTATGTATTGCAAAACCTGTGTGCTCCGCCAGGATTGTCCAGAACTAAATGTAGGTTCCTAAAAATGAAAGCTTCTAAATTCTGTGTTATGGATGGAAATTTATTGTGGAAAAACCATGAAGGAATATTGCTAAACTACCTAATTGAGAATGAAACTGACAATATCATCAAGGAATTTCATGCAGGTGACTGTGGTGGACACTTGTACTGGAAGTCCACTGTGGATAAAATACTAAGGGCTGGGTACTACTGGCCCACCATGTTCTCTGATGTCAAGAAATTCACCACCTCATGTCATAAATGTCAAGTGTTTGAGGGAAAGAGACAGTTGCTTCCACTTCCCTTAAGGTCTATTGCAACAGAGAGACCTTTTCAACAATGGGGATTGGATTTCATTGGGGAAATTCACCCCTCATCCTCAGGCCAACATAGATGGATCTTGACAGCCACAGGCTACTTCACCAAGTGGATTGAAGCTGTTCCATGCAGACAAGCAAATGATTCGACTATCATTCAGTTTTTGGAGAACAACATATTGGCTAGATTTGGCTGTCCTGACAAAATAGTAACAGACAATGCTGCTGCTTTCAGATCCAAGAAAATGGTGAACTTCTGCCATAAATTTCACATCACCTTGGGCCATTCTACTGCATACTATCCCCAAGGTAATGGCCTTGCTGAGTCATCAAATAAAAGTCAGGTAAACATCATAAAGAAAGTACTAGAAGAGAACAAAAAGAATTGGCACAAGAAGCTTGTGAATGCCCTATGGGCAGATAGACTAACAACCAAAAGATCAATTGGGACCAGCCCATATGAGTTGGTTTATGGATTAGAGGCCAAATTTCCTTCATCACTAGGAGTGCCTGTTATGAAACTTCTTCAAGAAAGCCAAGCTGAACCAAATGATATGCAAAGAAGAATCAATCAAATCATATGTTTACAGCAAACTAGAGACCAAGTTTTCAGCAGAGTTCAAGTTCTACAAGAAAAATTAAAGAAGGCCTTCGATAGAAGAACTAAGGCAGAAGATTTCAACATTGCTGACAAAGTCCTCAAGTGGGATTCAAGAAGAGAAGATAAGGGAAAACATGGAAAATTTGATTCCCTTTGGAGAGGACCATTTGCTGTCCAAGCAGTACAAGGAAACAACACTTATTTCCTTAAGAGTCTCAATGAAACTGACTTGGATGAGGGTCCTGTGAATCGCAGGATGCTGAAGCACTATTTTGAATATCACCCCTAAGTGCAGCCAGAGTTTTCCCTTGTACATATCCAGATGTATATATTATTTTCTTTCAACATGTAAATATGAAATTTCTCGAAGTTTTCTTAAAACTACCAGCAAAAGGTAAATAGAATCAGAGGTCTACCAAGAAGAGAAGCACACAATTTTGGCATTTCAATGCAGCAAACTTCAAGATTGGCAAGAGCAGTCAAGGAGCAAGGCAATCTGACCTGCTGTTCTTGGTCTTTCAAATGAAACACCATCCCCATGTGGAGCCACTGTTAGCTACCTATATCAATAGGTTTCATATTTGATGATTGGCAATGAAAGGTCCAAATATGCTCTGCTTTGATGATTCAAAGATCACATATTTCCAAGAGAATCCAATCTGTGCTTATAGCTTGGTATGGACTCAATATTTGATGGATGGTCCAACAGTCTAATCTGGACCATGTCGTGTTTTAAATTTTCAGTTGTAGAATAGAGAAAGGAGTCTGTCCAAACTGTTCAATCTTGGCAGACAAGTAGTTTAGGTAGAGAAAAAAGGTTTCCAACAGCTTAATTTGGGACCTTGGAAGAAATAAGGGTAGAAGTAGATAGAAAAACAAAAGAAAAGCCAAAGAAAAGAAAAGGCAAGAAAGGGTCTGCAAGTCCAAGTGCACCCTCCAAGAAGAAATAAAAAATGCTAGGCAAATAGATGGGTAGGCAGTTGGGGTTGCAGAAGGGTCATTTCTTACAAGTTGCATGTGTGCTAACTTTGTTTACCAAAGCAAAATCAATAAATTGAGAAGGTGTCATTCTTCATCAAGTTGCAGCAAACAAGAAGCATGTCTAACCTCCCTTCTTCCCCTCTCCATTTCATTACTAACACTCCCTCATCAGCTGAGATTCATGGAAGAGATTATGGTTTCATGGTGGTTCTTAATCTTTTAGAAGCCACATTTCTTGTCTAAAGTTCTTTTCATTTTGATCTACTCCCTAAACTAAGTAAGTTTCAAATAAACTTAGTGATTTCCCCCTCATTCACTCTTTCATCCATATTAACTCTAACTCTACTATGTAAATCCCCTATATTACCTTTCCCCTAATATTATTAACACCATGGTGTATAAACCCCAAATTTTGTATAAATATCCCTCCCCTTGGCATTATAGCCAATAGGTCCTCTGTCAGGGATCAAATTGGCATCTGGTCACTTTGATGAACCTAAACCTTACCCCTCTCCCTTCTTTGAAGTCATTCCACTCATTAAACCGTCATTTGCAAAGAAAAACCCTATAAAAACCCCTTCCTACCCATAACCCCTTTGAAATTATGAAAAAACCCAAAAAACCCACTTTTGCCGCTTAACCAAAGTTGGCGCATATATTTGATTTTTCGAAATATATTGAAAAACATTGAAAAATACCATATCTAAATCTTTCCCGCTGAGCACATGTCCCAAAAGAAATATTTGTTTATTCCTCCGCCCGCGTCCGTATCCACCGATCACATCGCCCTTCCGTCAACCGTCGGATCGGACCCAAGTGATCCGACGGTCCTCATTGATATCGGAGCGGCCCCCACGCCCGACAGTTAGCGCCCGAGAAAATGACGAAGGGTTACGTCAGTCCTCGGCCACGCGTCACCCTCTCAAGGCTCTCGGAGCGGCCTCTGACAAAACCAGGGCCGTATCGTAAGCGCTCCGAGAAAACCGTAACCGCTATGGCACTTACCGCCCGGTTTGCTGGTCCCACGTCATTCCCACGTCATCGCCACCCTGCCATCGCATCAGTACTTTTGTCCGCCCCTTTGCCAATGCGTCTGCCACCGCATCATCCTCGCGGACCAATAGCAGCTCGCCACCTCACCCGATGATGTCATGCTGATGTCATCCGAGTTTGACCCCACCCTATGACGTCATGCTGACGTCATTCGAGAAAAGGCGCCAAATTTCCAAAAGGTCCATATTTTGGCCAAAAATCACGTTTTGCATACCTTTTCGCTCATTCGCTATTGTTTCCGCTGCATGGTCTTTTACGTCCAAAACTGTGCCACCCCGCTGGAATCGACCTGGAGACCTCCAGAGCACCAATTCTGCCCACATTTACGACCACTGCTCGCTGTTTACCAGGTATTTCTCATCATTTATCCTCCATACGCCTAAATTGTCTGTAAGTTACTCAGAAGGCTCAAAGGACACTAAAACTCATCATTTTACCGGCAAATTCCCTCTGCAAAGCCTCTATTTCCAACTGCAAGCTCGAAAACCACTAGCTGAGCCTTGATTTCCCGAGTTCTTATCAAAAACTGTAAACTACTCGCGCAATCGTGAGACAGTTGGTCAATCCATTAAAAACCTGCCACAAAAGACAGAGTGAGACCAGACATTGGTCTTATTCGTAATTCAAACAGTATTTCAATTTGCTGTGTGCCCACTTCACCCTCTGGTCCCTCAAATTCACACTTTCATTGTAAGGAATCAGCTCTGTGTTATTCTGCTTACTTCAAACCAGTTCACCTACAAGTCAGAAGCTTAAATAGACCATGGAAACTCCAATTGCACTGAACATCAAGCCTCTCAATACCCCTCATAGGGAGTTAGAATGGAAAGCTCTGGGAGATATGGATTATCAAATGTTGGATTGGTTTCCATTAGGCTCTAAATATAATATTCAGATGCTAAATGAGTTGAAAGCCCAGCACCTTAGTGGAGCTGATATCCTAGGGATTTGGGACTCAAACTTGCCCATCTACAACCTCCCCCAGGTAAATCCTATGCCAGAGTTGATCCACAGATGCCAGGAGTGCTATGATCCATGCCAAAGAGCTGTCCTCAGCCCCACAGGCTCAATTCTTTTCCATATCACCCAGAGAGCATAAATGAGATGCTGCATTTCCACACTGCAAAAACCATTGACCCCCCTCTACATGCAGAACTTGATAAAGAAGGGGACTAAGTTGTCAAATGACCAGATCATCAAAATCAACCAGCTGTTTGTACAACCAAGCTCTGAAGCCATCAGAACTCCTCCTGTTGGATATGCATACTTAAATGAATTGGGCAGAATGCTAGTGGATTTGATCAGCTATGTCCTAGGGTTCAGGGGAATGGAGGATGTTGATGATATTATAATGGCAATGTTGTCTATATTCTCTCCTGGAAAGCCTCCAGCTGTACATTATGACTATGCCACATATATTGCAGATAGGATCCATGACCAACTGATGAATCTGCAAAGGGAAAGACTGTTCAGATATACTTCCTACATTTACCGTCTATTCTTGTTTAATCAACCAGGCAGCTTCCTCATTCCCCTGAAGCAAGTTAATACCCAGGGGAATCCAAGGTCAGTTGTGTTTTGGACCTCTGTTTTTCATTGCACCTCTGTGTCACCATACACATACTGTGAGTTCATAGACTTATTCATTCATCCAGCTATGACATTATTGTATGGTGTTCCTCCTCCAAGGTTAACTGATGACATGAGGAGAATTCTCCATCTAAACAAAACCTACAACATTGGTAATTGGTACTTTTACCAAGACCACACAGTCATTAGAGTATATGGATGTGAGTTGAAGCCTTATAGGCTGCCAAGGTATGTCCCCATGAGGCTTTTTGCCCTAGAATACCTCAGGCAATTTGGGAATGCTGACTACCTCCACTTCCAAAGTAAGAACAAGAAGGCACAGTTGAAGGTAAGGAGCCAGCTGGGCCCGTTCCTATATAACAAAAAAGAAGAGGGATGGAAAGAGGCAAATAGTATCCTAGAGGCTCTCAAACTGCAAACCAGTTTTGAGTGGATACCCTATGACCCCAATCATTTTGTTTCCCTCAGGAGGATAAGATACAAATTGGGTACCTATTCACATGTGAGGCAGCCTGAGATTGAGCAGTATGCCAATGCATTGAGTTGGGAAGAGGGCACCCTAGAAGAGGAAATTACTAGTGAAGAGCTGCTAGAAAGAGAGGCTAGAAATATTCAAAAAGAAGCTGACTTAGAAACTTGTGGACAGGTCCCCCTCTCATATAAAAGACAACTTGGAGCAGCTGCCTCATCCTCAACAACACATCAGCAAGCTGCCATGAATACTCCACAGACAGCCAACAAAAGCAAAGAAAAGCAGGTGGAACAACCACCTCCTATGACTGAAGAGCAAATGGAAACACTAGTGCAGCAACAAGAAGAGATGGAGCAGCAGGGAGAAGTGCAGCAGCAAGAAGAACAGCAACAACAGGAAGAACAAAGGCAGGAACAACCTGTCCAGCAAGAGCAAACAGTGGAAACCCCTAAATCCACTGAACAAACTGTGCCTCCAAGGCAAGAAACTTCAGCTGAGGCATCAATCCTCCAAACTCCACAAAAGGAGGATACAATCAGGAAAAGGGATAGAGAGACTCCCCTTACAACATCAGCAACTCATGGGGAGAAAAGACAGAGAATCAATCCCTTCTCAGAGGAAGAAATGCCAATAGGACAGTCTTTTGGTATGGTCCCACCCAGCAGGGAAGCATCAACAAGTTCCTTTCAACAGGAACATGATAGAGCAATGGGAGGTGAAGTGAGTTCCTCAAATCAGCAAAGAGAAGGTGGACCCAGCATTAAACAGCAGTTCATCGACATTAAGAGGAGAAATGAGCCCATCAAGATACAGCTGTATAACCATCTGTTAAACATGGCTCCCACCAATCAACAAAGGCTCATGTCTGAATATGATGTGCAGGAAGGCAAAATGATCATGAGTCATTTTATGCCAATAGCAGTGCAGCCCCAATCTGCCTCTGACTACTTGAGGACTAACCTGGAAGTCCTTGCCAAGGATATCCACTCAATGGACAAGATAGAACTGCATAAGCAAACGGGTGAGATGGTCTATGCTTCCTTGGCAGACCAAACATTGGATAACTACAGGCTACAAAATAGCCTTAACAATACAGCCTCTCAGCTAGAGTTGGAGAGAGCATCATCCCAGGCAAAGGACAACAGAATAAGGTCCTTAGAGGACATCATCATAGAGATTGGGCATGATCCCAAAGATATCAAGGGTATACAAGAGATATTAAAATTGAGGGATGCAGACATGGCAGCCTTGAGGCGAAAGATCAAACTCCCAGCCACAATTCACCCTCAAACAGATGATGTTGCCCAGCAAAGACATGATCAAGAGGCCACAACCTTGTTGATATCTCTGTATAAGCAGCTAATCCAAACTTAGGAAAAGCTGGGAGAATCGGAGGCTGCAAAAACAACACTACAGGCAGCCTTAAAACAAAGAGAAGAAGGGCAAACCTCCAAGCCTCCTCCTGAAGTGATCAACCTTGAGGAAGCTGCTCCAACTACTGCTCCTCCTCCTCAGCAAACAGAACCTACAGCACCAACTACATCGACAACTGCACCAACAACAGAGCAGACTCATAGTCTGGATATGCAGAAGCTTCAAAATGAAATTCAAGTCCTGGAAGCTCAAATGTTAGAGCTTAATCAAGCCAAAGAATCTTTGGCTAAAGTAAATGAAAGATATGACAAGAGCAAACAGAATGTGGCTGAGAAGGAAAGAGATATAAGAGCTCTCAAAAAGAGAATAACTGAGCTTGAGAAAGAGCTCACACTGGACAAGGTGACAGCAGAGCTCAAAACAGTCCTTTGGGCCAATATTGGCCAGTCCATTACTGATCAGTGGTAGTTCATTGAGACCATAGATGAACAATCAATTCTCATTACAAAGGCAAATAGGGAAATACACAGAGCAAGAGCAAGCCTTGGCAACATGCCTGATGCTTCCAACAGAATGATCAACATATTGAATAATAGGACAAGCTCTCAACTGGCCACCATGGGAATTGCTCACAGGACTGAGACAATCTCAATGGTTAAAAGGGTCCTGACATTAAGAAACCTGGTTGGAACATTAGAAAGGAGAACCCAAGACATGCAGACCGAAATCAACAAGTTCATGGACAGGTTTCAGGTATTGCAAAACAGAGGCCTCCCCAGCCTACTAAGCAGTGTGGGAAGACTGCTTAACCATGAAAATTATGCTAAAAGGGTCAATGCCTTTGTTGCAAGTCAAATAGCAGCACAGCCCAGCACTTCAGCAGAATCAGGGCCAGCATCAGGGCAGCCTCTATATAATAGGGTGGAAAACCTGTTTTTTTATCATGAACGAGATCAATCATCTATTCGATGTGCCTCCAAACTTCTATAAATATACAGAAGTAGATGAAACCATAGAGGCAATTGTCAAGCACCAATTTCCTACACAGGAAGTCTGGAATAAATTGACACATATAATATTATCAAGCCAAAACCTGTAATGTTATGTTTTGCCCAATTTATAAGTGATCATACACAGGGAAAATTTTGGTAGATCAGCATACAGAGGAAAGATGAAAGGCTGAGCCAACTCAGCAGGGCCATTCGGTCACCACAGTAGCAAGCACAGTCACAGGTGGCAGGGCCGAGAAAATACAGCGCAACAAACGTAAAGACACATTTTCCAGCATTAAAGCAAAGCGGTTCAACTGACTCACTGACCTCCAAGGGTCAAAATATCCTCTAACAGACTTAAAGAGCAGTTATGCTGCATTCAAAGCTGTAATAACTTCTTTTCTACTTTCTATACGAAGTAATGAAGATATTTCTCTCTCAGATGACTCAATGCCTGAGATATTTTGTATAAACATTTCTATAAAGTCCCCTTCGCATGAGTTTGCAAGGGTTGTTGTTGATTTCCTTTCTATACTTCTGTTGCTGTATAACTCTCAGAGAAATAATACAAAACGTGGATGGAATTTCCAAAGCTCTGTGTTCTTTGATGCACGATGGTGGTTGGCTGATTGTTACAGGATTCCTGCATGTTTCATAGCACAATAAGTCTTCTTTTAACCTCTGTGTTATATGTTTTCTAGTCTTTCATGTTCTTTAATGTTTCTGTGTTTTACTCTTAATGGCAAAGTAAAAGAATAGTTCCAAGATTTAATCGCAGATTACCCTGAACTCAATCTAAGCTGTTATAAATGTTTTCTTCAGATAGAGTAAATAAGGTGTAATTCTTAATTGCTACACTTTCAAGCGATATCTTTCACTGTGATAAATATTTTCAGTAATTCAAGTTTGCTCCTGAGGCATCCATCTCACTCCCACACCCCAGCTTAGTGGAAAATTCTTGAATGCTTTTCACTGGTTGTTCACATATCACCATCATAATCTAATTTTGTTATATGAAGTATTTAAATGGCCCTGTAATTTCAGTAAATCATCTCAAGGTTTCTAAACACTTGTAGCCACAGACTCCATTGCCCAATGAAATAAACTTATCTGCAGATTGCACACTTCAAGTACAGAAAGATATCCTTCAACCAAAATATAAACCAAAAACCTGAGCATAATAACTAGCCTAAAACACCCTCAAAACAGAGACAAATTATAAAGAGAGAGCCCTCTCTGATTACAGTTTGGCTAGGAACTGTGATCCAAAGATTGGTTAGTGGTTACCCCGGCCGTATTCCCTTGGGAGTCATAGGGAACAACCTGGGTGTTAACAGATTGCACTTGTATTATCACATAAGATAGATACAGGTGGAGTACAAGTGATTTGAAAATCGTGCAAGATTTTCATCATCCAAAGGAGTTGTGTGCAATATGATGCAGCAGCCACATATTCTGCTTCAACTGTAGATAAAGCAATCGAACTCTGTTTCTTACTGAACCAAGATACTAATATGGACCCCATAAAGAATGCACCACCACTTGTGCTCTTCCTATCATCCACGCTTCCAGCCCAATCTGCATCTGTATAAGCATGAAGTGCGAGATATGTATCTCTAGGATACCATAAGCCATAGTTTTGAGTTCCTTGAAGGTACTTGAGGATTCTCTTGACTGCCTGAAGATGAGTTTCCTTTGGATTTGGCTGAAATCTTCCAACTATTCCCACTGCATGCATGATTTCTGGTCGGGTACCTGTCAAATAAACTAGACTTCCAAAAATGGATCTGTAGGTTGGTTGATGCACTGCTGCTGATTCATCATTTGCACTGAGACTGCATCCTGTAACCATGGGGGTACATACTAGTTTTGCATCTTCCATGCCATATTTCTTCAAGATCTGCTTGATATACTTGGTTTGAGATAAAAAGATACCGCCTTTATTTTGTTGGATTTGCAATCCAAGAAAATATGTTAGTTCTCCAAGCAAGGACATTTCGAATTCTTTCTGCATCACCAAGGCAAAGCTTTGACTCATAGCCTCTTCATTGCTTCCAAAGATAATATCATGTACATACACAAAAAGTATTAGAAATTTGTCATTTTCAATTTTTATATAAAGATTGCTATCTGCTGATCCTTTTGAAAAACCTTGTTGATGAAGATATTTGTCCAAACGGTAGCACCAAGCCCTTGGAGCTTGTTTAGGACCATATAGAGCCTTTTTTATTATGCATACAAGATTTGGATCATTCCTAAGAATGAAACCATATAGTTGCTCGATGTATACTTCTTCTTCTAAGTCTCCATTCAGAAAGACTGACTTCACGTCCATTTGCAATACTTTGAACTTCTGAAAGCTTGAGAGAGCAAGGAACATTCGGATGGCCTCAAGTCTAGCAATGGGAGCAAAAGTTTCTTAAAAGTCTATTCCTTCTTGTTGAGCATAATGCTTGCAAACCAGTCTCACCTTGTTTCTAATTACTTCCCCATTTTCATTCAACTTATTTTTGAAGATCCATTTTGTCCCTATGACATTCTTATCTTTTGGTCTAGGAACCAACACCCAAGTGTTATTCTTTTCGATCTGCTCAAGTTCTTCATCCATAGCCTTGACCCAACATTCATATTTGTATGCCTCTCTTACATTTTGTGGTTCAGTGTAGGAGAGTAATGCCAAATAGCTTGAAGCTTCTGCAATTGTTCTTCTTGTTTGTACGCCTGCTTCTTTCTGCCCCAAGATTTGAGATTCTGGATGATTCTTTTGAACGTACCTGGATGGAGTATTCTCTTCTATCCTTATCTGTTCCTCTGGTGCCTCTTGAGGTTCTTCTTCATCATCTATCTGATTTGGAGAGTAGTCTTCATCCTCTTTGATATTTTCATGATTTACTTGCCTAACAATGTAAACTTTGAAACGGGAACTATAACTCAAAACAGGAACTCTGGCCAAAAAACCCCGAAAAAACATCAAAAACAGTGCTAAAAACGAAAAGTGTGTATACTAGAACGATGATTTTATTTTTTAGGGTCAATTTTGATCATTTTTTAAAAATGGCAATGACTACAAGCTTTACTATGAAATTTTCATGCAAAATATAGCTTCAAAACGAAAAAGTGATGATACTGAAACGATGATTTTTTTTTAGGGTCAATTTTCAAACTTTTTAAAAAATGCTAGTAAAACCAAATTTTTATGTGCCAAACAAAGTTGTTTATGAGGAAAAAAACACATTAATGTTTTTGGTAGAATATCATTTTTGTTTCCTAAGTATACATTCAACATGTTTTCAACCATTACATGCCATGGTTATTTCACCTAAACGTAGATGGACAAATTTATCATATCACATCAAGCACGTTTTCCTGATTATCCTTATTTTAATTTTGAGCATGAAAAATTCATAGGAGGCCAAGATTTCACCAAAAAGAGGAATTGGAGTCAGATTATAGTGAATCTCCTCTAATGACCCTCGGTAAATTGATCACCCTCTCCATAAAATATCTTCACAAAAAGTTCACAAGGAATCCCAGAGGCAAGTTTCATTTGTTCTAAAGCAACTCACTTACACCTAAAGAACCTTGTTACTCACTCATAAATGTGTTCCCAAGAAATGAAGGTAGTATAACTTCATTTGCTATCAATAAATCCCAAACCTAGATGCCAGAGTATTTTCTCTCAAGAATGAAATAATTGGAAAAAACAAACAAGTTCCTAGAAGATAACTCTAGTGTCAATCACAATCCTAATAATGCATTATCATTGAAATCATACCCCACATGTAGGGAGAATACGATGAGCTACCTACGACCACTTGATTTACTTTGATTAGAGTATCTAAGGCCATAATAATAATCTATTTTAATTTCTTTTCAAAGCTTTAAAGGAAGATCACTGTCACTGTCATCTTATGAACTACTATAATAACTTTGATGGTGTTTTAAATATAGTTACATGGTATTTTGTGTTTGTCTTATTTTGTTGCAGGTGACACATGAGGAGCACATGGACACTAATATCACAATGGGAAACCAAACCAAAATGAGAAAACTAAGTTTGGACCTCCATTGGTATCAATTACCACTGAGAAAGGATTACATTTATCAAATTCACTGTGAATATATTAACTACATCATAAAAACATCTCCCTTGGCAACAATTCTAAAACCTCAATCAAGTCAAGAATTTACACCGAAAAGAAGAAGACACCCCTATTAATATGGTTATTCATTGCGTTGCTTCCCCCACTATTATCAATTAGATGTTACCCATCCTCATATCTAAATAAAAGGAAAGGGAGAAATAAAATAAATGAAAAGCATCCCAATGGGTGAAGTAACGAGGGATATAAAAACCTTTTATGGGGCTATGAACATCTAGTTGGTAGTAAATGATTATTATTTCATTGTGGTGATTACATTGTACACATAGAAACTCATTAATATTGGAAGAATACTTTTAGAAATCCTTGAGTCATATTTAAGGAGTCTATTACCTCGAGATCTATACAAACCCATTGGATCAAAAACCAAACCTAAAGTGAAAGTAACAAAATTTATTTTTTAAAAAGTAAATGACCTTTATGGATAAATTAATATAATAAATAAGTATTTCTTAATCCTCGATAAAAAGCTTTCAATGTTAAACGAATATATCTAATCTCTTGTGAATTCCTAATAAAATTAACTAAAAATATAATATTATACCATAACTATAACAATATATATCATCAAGTTCATCGCAAATAGATAGTACATTAATTTTTGAATAATCATGTTCCTCTTAAAATAGATATACTATTTAGTTTCTTAAGATAGATATACTATTTACTTTCTATTTGTACCTATATAGTTTCTTTCTTATATAGAGATACACATAATTATATGACGACACAAAAAGAGAGAGATATTTATGTTGTTACAATAGATAAAAAAAAATAAGACAAATTACATTAGTCCTGTGATGTGAACTTTTTATGAAAATAAGGCAAAACACATTCATATTATCGTTGCAATAAATTGAAGAGGTTGAAAAACAAATCTAAAATAGCATCTATGCTCAACAATATGTCAGTTGAGCCCTGTGATGTGAACTGCTTGTTTGTTGTCAATGCCCTTTAAAAGAGTTGGATTAAATATGTTTTAGAATTTCATTTCCAAAAAGGGAAAAAATTTATTGTAATCTTTTACTTCATTAAATAGATCGTATTGATCAACATTAAATGGATTGGATTTTGTCGACATTGTTAGCAAAATGTACGCCATGAAATCAAATGAAAAATGTGCCAATGAAATGAATAAGATGTGCAGATTCTCATGCATTGAATGAGATGATGAAATGAATAAGTTGGGATATTGGTTTTATGATCCTCTTGAGGCGTTGTACATGTTTGCATTCTGAGGCTTTCCAAAACATTACTGCTTCTCTTTATTATCTGGCCTGTATAGTGTACCGTCTGTTGTTTCTCTTCTGCAAGCGAGCGAGTTCGTGTTTTATCTGGTTTTCTTGCAAGCGTTCAACTCAAGTTGCTTATAACCTGGAATCACTGCTGGGAATTGAGAATCCCCCCCCCCCACCCGGGCGATTCTCATTTAGTAGCTTGTGGAGAATACCTAGTTGATATTAGTGATATGGTCTGCAAAAATAGTTTGCAACATAGTCCTAAGATTATATAAGCATTATAATTTATTGGTCCTCTCCTAATTTGTTCAATGTATCATCTAGTAGTTTGTGGAGAATACCTATTCAACATTAGTGATATGGTTTGCAAAAATATTTGTAACTTGTTTGTTTAGTATCCATCATTGAAGTTAGTGACCACGTCTCCACAAATAGTTCTTCTATCATGGAAGGAGCATATATCAATGGTGAGGTTTACACAAGAAGAGCCACTTTATTTTTATATGATGTAAATAGAATATTTTTATTATTAATCTGTGTGTGTTCATTTGGTGTATATTATAATTATATTATTAATATGCGTGTGTTCATTTGGTGTATATTATAATTATATTATTAATATGTGTGTGTTCATTTGTATGTATGTACACCATCCACTATTTGTTAGGTAGAAATCCCGCAGAGCGAACAAAAACCAAAATTTCATATAGGAGATGCATGGTATCGAATCCCATTGTCATTAACACGAACCTTCCCCATGCGATAAACCCTGTAACTGGAAATTTGCAAATTGGAGATGCACGGTATCGAACCCCGTACATCTCGCATACCCTGTAGCTATAAATTTTCATATTGAAGATGTGCGGTATCGAACATTGTACCTCTCAAAAATTGTCATCAACGCGACTCCTTCTAATGCAAGAAACCCTAAACTGGAAAAAATTTCATATTGGAGATTAGAATCGCCCCAAAAAGTGTTTACATCTACACAACTATGCAGCAGCTATTACTGATGGGACGCTGGGGAGTATGGTTGATATTCATTTCATCATCCCATTCATTTCATGTAGCATTGTTTGTGGCGATTTTGAGAATCGCCGGGTGGGTGGGCGATTTTGAGAATCACCGCCCCACCCGACGATTCTCAGAATCGCCCCAAAAAGTGTTTACATCTACACAACTATGGAGCAGCTATTACTGATGGGACGTTGGGGAGTATGGTCGATATTCATTTCATCATCCCATTCATACAACTATGGAGCAGCTATTACTGATGGGACGCTGGGGAGTATGGTCGATATTCATTTCATCATCCCATTCATTTCATGTAAGCATTGTTTGGGGCGATTCTGAGAATCGCCAGGTGGGGGGCGATTCTGAGAATCTCCCCAAACAGTGTTTACATCTACACAATTATGGAGCAGCTATTACTGATGGGACGCTAGGGAGTATGGTTGATATTCATTTCATCATCATTTCATGTAAGCACTGTTTGGGGCGATTCTCAGAATCGCTCCAAACAGTGTTTACATCTACACAACTATGGAGCAGCTATTACTGATGGGACGCTGGGGAGTATGGTCGATATTCATTTCATCATCCCATTCATTCCATGAATTGCCCCAAACAGTGTTTACATATACACAACTATGGATCAGCTATTACTGATGGGACGCTGGGTAGTATGGTCGATATTAATTTCATCATCCCATTCATTTCATGTAAGCACTATTTGGGGCGATTCTGAGAATCGCCGGGTGGGTGGGGGAGCGATTCTGAGGTGATTCTTAGAATCGCCCCAAACAATTCTTACATGAAATGAATGGGATGATGAAATGAATATCGACCATACTCCCCAGTGTCCCATCAGTAATAGCTGCTCCATAGTTGTGTAATGTAAACTTTTGAGTTGCGTTAAACTGCACAAACTGTTGATTGAAGCTGTTTTTTGGGATCTCTTCTGACCTGTTGTCCATGTCATACTCTCGCAGTCGCTAATGTGCAAACCTTGCAAAGACGTGAGGCTGGAAATACTACTTGGTACACATTTCAAATCATGACACGTGTCAAGGTTCAGATACCTTAATGATCTTAACTTTTGAAGGTCAGATGGTAATTACATGATTTCAGAGCCTTCCAGATCAAGGATTTGGAGGGCTGTGAGATTTGTAAAAGATGCAGGCAACCTTTTAATGGGAACCCATGCTAAGCTCAGGTATACCAGCGGTTTCAAACACCCCACACTCTGTGGCAATGACTAGATGTCCGTGGCGCTCAAATCCAAAACCTTAAGGGAGATCATACTCCCAATCACCTTTCTAGGAATTTCATTAAATGCTTTGTTTCTAGCCAATAGCAATGAAGATATTTCTGGAGCTCTCAATGACTCGGAAAGTGAGCTCAAATTGTTGCCCCCCAAAGCAATGCGAGTGTGGGCTGAAAATTCATTTTGATTCACAACTGTTAGACCCTTCCCTTGGCGGAAACAGAAGTTTTCTTCAGCGTCAGCAATCTGTATTGCCAGTCCACGTAGGGCGTCGTGCATCCGGAAACACGTAATGCACCCATCCACGTCTTTCATGGTTGGTTCCATCAAACACCAATCCGCCAGAATGTTGACGTACATTCTTCCCATCTCGAATGGGTCGTGGCCACCCTCATCTTCCACCTTCTTCTTTCCGAGGAGTCCTTCTCCCATCCATAACAAAATCGCCTCTGCTTCGACATGAACAACCTCGTCTTCTAAGAAGGCAGCACCTAAGTAAAGAAAGGCCAATTGGAGATGAACGTCGTAGCTGGCAAGTGCATCGTAGCTCAACGTTAGGCGATCATGTACAACTTCATCGCCTTTGCTGTTGGCGTTTGGCAACCTTTGAACTGCAAATTTCCACTCATTTGCATCAGTAGTGCATGCCATTGCCCTCCACACTTGTGACACACAACCTTGGCTGTTTCCTCATCGATGCCCTCAACCACATTTCCATTATTATATGGAAATGCATAATAGCGAAATAAATGCCAACTACCATTCTCCATCAAATCGCTCACTTTTATTATGGACTCCTTTGCAACTCCCATCTGCAAGAGAAGGCTAGAATTCCTAGAGCTGACAACAATTTTGGAGTTGGAGAGTTGAATTAGGTGGAGTACACCTGATTCCTCCAGCAATTCAGCACCCTACTCCCACACATTATCTAAGAAGAGGGCGAACCTCTTCCCTTGCAGAGCCTCATTCAACGGACCTATGGTTATAGCTTCTTCGTTCATATTTGTGTTTGGATCTATAACCTTTCTCTGCATGATTATTTGTGTGAACAGTTCTTTCCTAAGACTTGAAATAGAAGGAGACCCAGAAATGGTAAGCCAAAGCAAGAAACCATTGTGGAAGAGATCCCTCATCTTATGTTTGTTGAAAACCGTTTTCAGAAACAGACTCTTGCCAGAACCACCCTTCCCAACCACGACAATTCGGGAGAAGGAAGAGTTGGACTCGGCATCGGTCACTAATTCCTCTAGCCTTTCAACAGCGATGTCTTGTCCAGATTCTCATGCATTGAATGAGATGATGAAATGAATAAGTTGGGATATTGGTTTTATGATCCTCTCGAGGTGTTGTAGATGTTTGCATTTTGAGACTTTCCAAAGAATTATTGTTTCTCTTTATTATCTGGCCTGTATAGTGTACCGTCTGTTGTTTCTCTTCTACAAGCGAGCGAGTCCATCTTCAAGCGAGCGTGAGATTCCCATCAGAAGTGCATCTGCAATCGAGCGAGTTCGTGTTTTATCTGGTTCTCTTGTGAGCGTTCGACTCAAGTTGCTTATAACTTGCAATCACTACTGGGAATTAAAGAATCGCCGGGTGGTGGGGGCGATTCTGAGAATCGCCCCACCACCGGGCGATTCTCAGAATCGCTTTAATTCAGTTTTGCTGCATCGAATTTGTCTTTTGTTAAATTGGAAGAAGTCATTTTTTTAAATCGTCCTTCTACTGGTGGCGAGGTGGTGGCTGGGTGATTCTCAGAATCGCTTTAATTCAGTTTTGCTGCATCGGATTTATCTTTCGTTAAATCTGAAGAAGTCATTTTTTAAAATCGTCCTTATACTGTTGGCGAGGTGGTGGCGGGGCGATTCTCAGAATCGCCCCACCACCCGGCGATTCTCATAATCGCTTTAATTCAGTTTTGCTGCATCGGATTTGTCTTTTGTTAATTTTGAGGAAGTCATTTTTTAAAATCGTCCTTCTACTTTTTGTCATGAAATTTTGTTGGCGGTGCAATTCATTTTTACTTTTTGTATGACAATTCACCTGGGTTACATTCCTTCCTTTGCTCGGTAAGAAATGGAATTGAATGAAAAGACAGGCCGATAATATTGTTAACCATCATTTCAATTCGTCAACTAAGCTATAATCCTACATTCTCTAGGTAGGATATGGAATTGAATGGAATGTTAGGCAGTGCAAATAAAAAATGCAGGGACCCAAGTTAATCCTCAACCAAATGGCTGGTTCCTTTTTGGGAGATTTTGCCCTATATATAATGTATATAAAATTTATCACCATTATTTGTATCATGAATTATAATGTTGTGTAGGTTTTATTAACAAAAATATTTGATATTGTTGACCTAAATTAATTAATTCATATTTTTGGATTTGGCATTTGAAATACAAGATTAATTCATATTTTTGGATTATAATGTTGTGTAGGTTTTATTAACAACAATATTTGATATTGTTGACCTAAATCAATTAATTCATATTTTTGGATTTGGCATTTGAAATACAAGATAAATAAATACAGATATTCGATGATTGTAACAATATTTATAACTGTGCGTTCAGAACTTGATACTCTGTAGTTGTAGTATTATTTATAACTGTAATTTCTTATTTTTACCCGGGATATATCATCAAGTTCATCGCAAATAGATATTACATTCATTTGTGAATAATCATGTTCCTCTTAAAATAGATATATTATTTAGTTTCTTAAGATAGATGTACTATTTACTTTCTATTTGTACCTATATAGTTTCTTTCTTACATAGAGATACACATAATTATATGAAGACACACAAAGAGAGATAGATATTTACGTTGTTACAATAGATTAAAAAACAATAAGACAAATTACATTAGCCCTGTGATGTGAACTTTTTATGAAAATAAGGCACAACACATTCATATTATCAGTGCAATAAATTGAAGAGGTTAAAAAAAAAATCTAAAATAGCATCTATGCTCAAGAATATGTTGGTTGAGCTGTGATGTGCACTGCTTGTTTGTTGTCAATGCCCTGTAAAAGAGTTTGATTAAAGAATATCGAAAATTCTAAATATCGACCTCTTAATTTAAAAATGCAAAACAATAAAAACCTCACTAAAAAAAAGTTAAAATAAAAAAAAAAAACAAGGAAATGTGAAGAAAACAACCACTTCAAAAACGATCAAATTTACAAAATAATTATTTACATTTTATACATTAGAAAATTTAAAGCCAAAAAGTGGGGCTTTTAAAAAAAGGGGGTGATGTAGAATACTCACTTTTTTAAATCAACATGAAAATCACTACGATTCTAAAACATAATGTACATAAAAGAAATTAAAGTGCCAAAAACTATGCTCTAAAAAAAACATATGCGTTCTGCATCACCCATTTTCAAAATCAGGTCACTTTTTTGCTATCTCTACGAAACGGGTAACAGTATCAGTTCCCGTTTCAAAGTTTACATTTTTGCCTAGGGATGTATCCTTTTTCATCAACCACCACATCAATGCTGTCAACAATTCTTCCAAGTCTTTTATTGTAACACTTATATGCTTTGCTATGGGGAGAATAACCAAGAAGAATGCCTTCATCTACTCTAGGTTCAAGTTTTCCAAGATCTTCATCAGTATTCTTAATATAGCATTTGCTTCCAAAAATTTTGAAATGCTTTACTGAAGGAGTCTCACCATACCAGAGTTCATGAAGAGTTTGAGTGCTTTTCACTCGGACATTTGTTTTGTTGAGAATAACAACCGCAGCATATGCAGCTTCACCCCAGAAGTTTGCGGAAGTTCCAGACTCATCAAGCATAGCACGAGCCATTTGTTGGATTGTTCTGTTCATCCTTTCCACCACTCCATTTTGTTGAGGAGTCCTAGTTGTAGAGAATTCCCTTCTTATTCCATGTTCTTGATAGAAATCGAAAAATTCGTTTGAGGTAAACTCCCCACCTCTGTCGGACTTGAGGCACTGAATTTTGTAATTTGATTCATTTTCAGCCAAGGCTTTGAAGGATTTGAATTTTTCGAATGCTTCGTCTTTGTGCTTCATAAGTCCTAACCAAACAAACCTGGATAAGTCGCCAATGAATAATATCAAGTATTCTTCTCCTCGAGGTGACCTTGTCCTAAATTGACCACATACATCTATATGAACTAGTTCAAGAGGCCTGCTAGTTGATCCTTCCTTCTGAGGAAAGTTAGTTCTAGTTTGCTTACCAAACTGACATGATTTGTATATGGTGTTATCTGGAATTTTGATATCTGGAAGACCACGAACTACCTCGTATTTGCATGCTTTCCTTATTTGTGAAAAGCTTAGATGCCCCAACCTCCGGTGCCATAACCAGTGTTCATCATCCTTGCTCAAATAACATTGTTGTTATCCTTCTTCAAATATGTATAGATTATTTGGAGTTCTTCTGCCTTTGATAACTGTTTTTCCCGTATCAAGATCACGAACACTACATCCATTTGATCGAAATACTACCTCAGTTCCTTGATCGCACATCTGACTAACACTCAGTAGATTATGCTTCAAGCCATCAACATACAAAACATTTCCAGCTTTGACCTTTTCTTTCAACTGAGCAGTGCCTTTTCCTTTTATGGCTGCAGGGGTATCATTTCCAAAAGAAACCTTCTTACCCTTTTCTAATGCATTATATGATTCAAGTTTTTCTTTATCCCTTGTCATATGCTTCGAACATCCATTGTCAATATACCATAGAGTTTCCTGTGCTTTTGCATAAAAAGCTATCCCACATCTTTCTGGTTATGGTTCCTTCATTCTCCATGTTCTGGCACTTGAGGTTTGTTCCTTCTGAGTTGTCTTCCAAAACCTGCTACTTCATTCAGAATCTTCGTGGCCAAAGTTATTAAAAATAGAACATTCAACTTCATTTTCAAGGGCCCAAAAATTTTTATAAGTCATTTTCGTGATTCCAGTCATATTCCTTTGTTTTTGAGCTTCTCTAGTCATGATTGTCTTATAGGCAACACATTGAGTTGCTTTGTGACCAAATTTATGGCAAGAGAAACATTGGCCATTGAAGAAACTCCTGCGATTATCAAATCTATCATCCAACCGATTGTAGTTTCTATTAACATCCATTCTTGAGGCAAATTGGGAAGATTTTACCTCTGGCTGATTGTAGCTTCTATTTGTCCTTAAGGTAGCTTGCCCCCGATTTTCTTGATAGTATTTGTTCGTTCTTGAGGTAAACTATCCTTGATTTACCTGATGATTTCTATTAGGCCTTTTTTCGCTCCTCCTTGCTGCATAAAGATAACTTTAGGAGGTGGATGCTTGAGATGTTTCTCCATTATATCCCAGACCTGTTTTGATTAGTGGGGACCACTACACATTGATAATCTCATCAGGAGTTTCAGATCCTTTAACAAATTTAAGATTAATAGCTTTCATTTTCTCAATCTCCTTTCTAAGACCAACAATTTCACTTTCCAATTTTTCAAGATGTTTTTCCCTTTCAGTCAGTTGACATTGTAGAAAATCACTAATCGCATTTTTATCTTCTAAGAAAATTTTGAGATTAAACATCTCTTCATAAAAACCTTCTATATCTATAGCATCCATGTAGTCATCATCTTCAAAATCCATTAAAATTTTATGCTAATTACCTCGTTCATCTTCGTCACTATTTGATAGGCCATCACTGTCTTCATGAGTGTAGTAACTTTTCTTAGTTGTATTACGTTTCTTGTTCCATCTAACAGGTTCCTTCCCTTTGTCAATCTTATCCTTGTGAGGACATTTTACAGCATAGTGACCGACTCTTCCACAAGCAAAGAATTTGAAAGGTAACTTACCTCGGAACTGCCCAGTACCCCGTTGAAGATTTCTCAAAAAATTTTATTTCTAACACGTGTCCTAACTCGTAGTACTCGCCTTTTCCTGAAGCCTTGAAGGCAGCTTCTCTCCTGTCTGATGAACCTCCTTTCCTCATTTCATAAGCAGTTATAATTTCGTGCAGCTGTGACATTTAAGGCTTTGTATATTCTCTTTTTCTTCTATTGCAGAAAGTTTAGATTCAAACCTAGGGGACAAAGATCTTAGAAATTTTTCAACCACAACAGCCTCTTTTATTTCTTCACCCAAAATTTTCATACAATTAACAATCTATCTACACGAAGAAAATAGTTAGCCAAACTTTCATCATTATACATCCTGAGATTTTCATACTGAATCCTGAGGGTTTGAATTTTTGCTCATTTTACCTGATCATCTCCTTCATAGCTCAGAACAATCTTGTCCCATATCTCTTTTGCAGATTTAAACTGCATTACCTCGACAAATTCTGATTGAGATAGGCATCCAAATAGAGTATTGACCGCCTTTGCATTTGTTTCATTTTTCTTCTTCTCAGCCGGATCTGTAGGAGTTGTTGATGGAAAAGTATACCCTGTATCTATGATATCCCAGACTTTTGTACCAAGAGATTGAAGATAGGCAATAACTCTTACCTTCCAATAAACGAAGTTTGTCCCATCAAAAACCAGTGGCCTGATTGATGCTTCCCTCTCGTAGTTTCTCATGATGCAAGATCTTTCTTCAAGCGATCAATCTTCTTCTGAAGAACCTGGCTCTGATACCAATTGTTGGAAATAATACTGAGAGGGGGGGTGAATCAGTATTATTAAGTCAAATGTTCTTTTTTCAAAATCAAATGATATACGCTACTTCATTTAATTGAACCCGCATATATACGCAACTATGCAGAAGAAAACCCGCGTATATAATGAAAACTTTTTAATTTACTCTATCTTTCTGATGTTGATTGTTAATCTGTGATTCAAAAGCAAATAACCAGTAACCAGAACCAGTAAAGCAGAGAAAAAATACAATCGCACACAAGAACACAAGATATAAGGTGGAAACCCATTGTGGGTGTAAACCACATGCTGCAATTCGTCTCTATCTTCTCTTTAATTAGAAACTTCTTTCTACAATTGTACTGGTGCAGTCCTTTACCAATACACAGGCTGCGACCTGTAGAGAGCTACAACCCTCTCTCGTTTTCCAGCTTCTCCTGGAAGGGAGCTACAACCCCCTTAACTCTTGCACTAGTCAAGATACTAGTACGTAGGTGGTGGCCTACAGAAGGCTACAACCTTCTTTGTCTTTCAAGGACCACGTTTCATAAATTTTCAGACTGGATCCACAAATAACATCAATCAATAATTTCTGCATCAACCAATCACCTTTTCACCAATCAAAACTGAATCAACATAAACACTTCTCTGACTACTGTACCCAGATCACAGTAACAGTACCACACACCAAATCTGAACCCAAAACACTACAGCAATAAACAGAAGCAGTAAGAATATAAATCAAGATATGTACGCTACTTCACTATTCATCAATCTGCGTGTAGACGCTTCTGTACCACAACCAACCTGCGTATATGCTTCTTTCATTCACAGAAAAGGCGTGTATACACACCTGCACTTAACTGAACCTGCGTACATATCTATAAAGGATAATTTATTCTTTTAAAACATTCAGTCATTAGTTAACCCAGATTATCAGATTTATAGATCAAGAGAGTGCCACATATAACTTATCAAAATCATACATAGATACCAATGTTCAAGTCTTGAGATTTTGATCCATCAATAGTCCTTATCCTTCTTGTGCTCAGGTGCCTCCTTCATTCAGATCTAGATCTGCACCATAACCCAATAACCAGTATTCTAGATCTAGAACAATATCAGATATTCAATCAATCAGATCGTCCCTTTCCACATGATCTCCTTCCTCTTTTATAGTTTTATGCCTTCCACAATACCACGGTCCAAAACCATAATAAACAATACCAAGGGCCCAATACCTGGGGTCAACACTTCTGACGAGATACCATGGTCCAAAACCATAGGTTGAAATTTGAAGGACTAACGACCACGGACAAAAAAATAATTTTCCCACCATGTACGCGCTTTTATGTGCGTGAGGGTGCGTGTATACGCATACATGACTTTTGAACGTCTAACCCACATGTATACGCGTCTTCGGCAAGGTGAACCCGCGTATACAAGTTTTCCTTCATCCTGAGAGCCTGAACTGAGATCTGTCACCAAAGTGAGTTTCCATCAAGGACAACACCTGTACCATAGCGCCACTCTTGTGCCATAATGCCAACAGTTTCCTTCACCTCGACACCTGAACCTATAGCTGCAGCAACAGGTATTCCAAATCTAGGTGAACAACGGAATAAAGGACAGCTTGTGCACAAAAAGCATTATGAGCCTTATATTAAGGCTAGTATCAAAATAAAATTAGTAGGGTCTTTCCTTTTAGATACCCACAAGACACCTATGCTCCACTCATGAAGCTCATTATCAAATACTTCACCTGTGAAGGGAGATTTTCTCGCTTGTGCACATATCATGTTAGATTATTGATGCATTCAATAGAGTGAGGATGATGAACCTCCCCTATTTCATATGCAGAATTATTGAGAAAATGTCTACATTGGTGCAAAGAAAACCTCTTCATCAACAATTCAAAAACATTTATCACTTTTCATTGATCAAGATTCTTGTTTTGCATCTACTGAGCTTGTTGAATGTTTCATGGGATGCTTTCATTTCACATGAGGATTTCAAAAGAACTCAAGTGACCCCATCAGTATTTCAGGAGGAATGAGGGCCTTCAAATCAGCAAGAGGTTCATGAGACTCAAACTACAGGTGTGCCATTGTTTTTCACTTATGAAAAGGGCACAAGAAGATTATTTGCAGCTGCCAAATGAGTACTATCTCCACCTGGGGTGGAAGGGGTCTTGTTTCCTTTATTAGACCACAGGCAAATTCTATCTTCACCTAGGGTGAAAGGGGCTTTGCCTTCTTCTTTAGCAAAGTAGGTACAAGATAAATGGAAGCAACCATCGCATGAGGAAGGGCCTTTTGAAGGTCAGGAGAGAGATTTTTTTTTGATTCAAGAGGAGGATACTAATTTGGGGTCCCAAAGCTCAAGACTCAAGGATATCATCGAGGAACAAGAAGCTTACATCCATGCCTTATCTCTTAATATTGAAAGGGTTAAGTGGATCATTAGTTACCTTGAGCAATGGAGTAAGTAGTTGGAGGACAAACAGACAATTATGGAGCTGCAAACCATAAGAGAAAACAAGCAAGCAGCAAAAAGCATAAAAGTCAAATTAACACCGCTTGAGCAAGATATTGATGCTGACCGGGAATCTTGGCTAGAGAGGGAAAATATGCACTTGGAGAAGCTGCATGATAAAGCCAATAAGGAGATAAAGATGTTGCAGCACATGGCTTATCACTATTTGGCGCAAAACAAAATTTGCAAAACAAGGATAAGGTGCCTAAAAGCCAAGTTGAGGAAGACTTTGAGGAGCAAAAAGGAGCAAGATAACCTCAAGACCTTGGCTGAAGCTTCATTTGCCAAGCATAGTACATGATGCAGATCACTCATGCAAAATTTTAAGAAATTTGGCAAACTTTTTGGCAATTTTGAATTTTTCAAGGAAAAAACAGGTTTTTCAAGCAGGTGCGTAGCGCCACCTTGCGCTCACTTTTGATAGGGACCTCCTTTTGAGGAAAACTTTGAATTTTTGGATTACTTATGAAAATTTATGCATGCCCAAAAATTACTAGGAATTTTGACAAGTTTTGGACCTCCAAAAGGGTCAAAAACACCTCAAAAATGCCCTCTCTACCACGTTTTGGCCACACATGAAGCATTGTTGGGAGAACTGATTTTTGGAGGGGCAAATGGACACCAAATTCAAATACTCCACATGTTCTAGAAAGAAGACAAATAGAGCTTTCTAACAAGCCAAGGTAGAGAAAATTTGGTGAAGGGAAAGGCCTCCAAATTCAGCTGGGAAAAAGCACTATGCACAGAAAAAGTGGCGATATGCACAGAAAAAGTGGCACTACGGATAGGATGAAAAAGTGCCAAATTTGCTCAAAAACTATGTTTTTCACCTAGTTTTCTTCTAGTTTGACTTTTACTCTCTTATGGTAAAATTCATGAGGTGACATGATGTAAATTGATGTATTTTGATGTAAAAGTGATAAAAAATTTACTTGATAAGGTAGATACATCAGTTGTAGGTGGTTTAAAGTTGAATGAATCAGTTTCCTAGGTTTTAGAGACAAGTTTTTACACTTCCTATTTTTGTGTTTCTAGTTTACATATGGTTGAAACCCACACCTCTTCTCATGGATTCGACCCCTGATGGATAGCATAGGTGGTTTGGAGGTCTATATCATGTGTTTTTTCAGTCATTTGTAAATGTTGGACTCTTGTGAATGCTTTGAGCATTATTGTACATTCATTTTGCAGTTTGGCAAGGAAATAGACTAGGGTTTGCAGCATTTTCTGGGATTCTTGTGGCAAGGAGATTTAGTATTGTTTTTACTTCTATGAATCAAGTTATCATGTGTTTATGTGTGCCATTATGTCCATCTTTTCAACTTAACTAAATGAATCAAGTATAAAGGTAGAAATCATTGATATTGAAGAGGACTCATGACACTTCCATGCCCTCTCCAACTCTTCACCAATCTTAAAGCTCTCCATTTCACTTAATTCAAGGTACTAAAGCACTTGCCTACCTTGCCCAGTAGAACCCTCTGCAAAACTGAGCTCATTCCCCGGACCCAAAACTACCTTTCACATCTGATCCAACAAACCTCCATTAAATTCAATGAAACTCCTTTGAGCATATACCTAGCCTAAAATTAGTCTTTATATCAGTAATCTTAAGCTTTACTTGCCATATTTTGCTGAGATTGACAAGGAGAGAGCCCTTACACGACCTGGTATGGCTAGCTACTAGGTTAAGCGTGGTTTGACGTTACCCTAGACCTATCTTTCTCAACCTGAGGTAGATTTAGGCCCTAAATGTACAAAAGAAGGATGGGACTTGGAGATTCTATATTGACTATCGGAAACTGAACAAGATCACTATCCAGAATAGGTATTGTTGGGCAATAACTAGTGACTTTTAAAACTCCTAATTATCCTCACATTAATTATCAATCCGACCAATTCTTCTTATTTCAAAAGTGTACACTGTATGTGGCTGCTATTTATCTCAGGGAGTAATGCTCTGAAATTGCAGTATAGATCTTTTAGATACAAAAGTAAATGGATGCTTTTAGTAAATCCCAATTGCAATTAAAGAAAACATAATCGTCTTAATGAAATCAAATCATACATTCATCAAAGTAACAAAAACATCAGTGGAGAGTACAATAGTGATAACTCATCCCTCTTTTAATTGATTTACTCTAAAACACAATCCTCAGTAATTAAGCTAAACAACAAATGATCTCAATCTGAGAGTGTCGACAACGATAGTCAATACTCTTTAGAGTTGATCATCTAAAACAGAATATTTATCTAGATAGATTAGTCTCAAATAACAGTAAACTGCATCAACGATAATATTGCAAATTATATAAAGTAGAGTGATTCTGTTAAGAGTGGAAAATAATAAACAACAAAGTGATAAAACTACAAAAAGTAAGAATATACTCAAACCATCACACTGTAAGAATTAGAAATGCATGATATAGGAAAAGCAGGTAAATCAACTAGGGTTCAAGCCCTTAGCCACTAGTGAACACCGTCGGGTTACTTCAGGAAACATGAAGGAACAACACTTTATATATTAACCATCAAATTGAATAAAAATTACAGTAAATTCGTGCTTTTCTCAACATCGAGAGTCTATGATAAAAATCAAAGTTTTCAGAATAATCACCATCCTCCCTTCCTTCTTACAAAGAACTGCTTCTATAATGGAAAGGGTGAAAAGGTAGATGACAAAAATGATCCCTCAGGATCTTTCGATCCTGAAGGATTCGCAACAGTTTTCCATCTTCGGACATTAATTCCGTTCTTGCACTGATTTTGTTGATTCGCTTTTGGCCTTATTTACATCTTCACATTTCTTCATTAGCTGGTCGATTCTTGTTGTTGCTTCACAAGAAACACCATTTTTCTTCTTTTGTTGTTTTCCTGCATAAAGGGAGGTAATAATTAGCAAAATCGTAACTACAGATAATTTCTCTATTTATTATTGTAATTCCTTAAAATATTAGCACATTGAGATATGGAAAGGATAAAAATAAAGAAAAAGGATGATGAGTTTAATGGTAAATGCATACCTTTTCCATGACCCAACACACTCCCCTGCTTACCCTTTTTTATGTCCTCATGAAAAGCGTGTAGTTCGTATGCAGAGCAGTCAAAGAATAAGTTGGAGAAGGAATGTCATAAATTAGTTTGAAACCATGATTCTTGGCAAAGAACTCCAAAACGTGCTCTGTCTATCCTTCAGGAAGTTCATATCTAGCCCGATAGCCTTCAGTAGGATACCAAACAATGGGGCTGCGGAATCTACAACCTAGCCAATATGGGCCTTCACTTAAGATGGGGTTTCTATAAATAGCAAAGCATTCTGTAGCGAATTTAATTTTTTTGTAGTTAAATGGCTCTGTATTCTGTACATTGCTATTGGAAACTGTCCATCTGAACTTGGTTGTATCCAATGAGCTTTCCTTAATTGAGGGAAAGTACTCTACCCACTTCTGGACAATTTCTTTCTAAATAGGCCCTATAATTTTGAGTACTCCTTCCCTTTTCATCAAACTTTTGTGACTGGCCAACATAGGTAATGGGTGTTTTGGTTCACCTCTGACCCAAAGGTCCAATCCATTTTCTTGCTCTGGAATGTGTTATGGGCCTTAAACCATTTTACTTGATTGACAACAAATGAAATAAATGCTTGAAATTTCACATCCTCCACAAAAGGACTAGGGTTATTTTCCAATTCTTTTTCTAATACCAAATTATGAAAGTAAAACTCACAAAGTAATCTTTGAATTTTCACTCCATGGTTTTTGCAATAGTTTATGAAATCCTCAATTGTTTTCAATTCTATGGGTTTTCCAGCCCTGACGGCTTTGATTTTCAGCTGTAAATATCATTCTAGCAAAAATAAAGCATAATTGTTGGTAGGGGATCTGCATGCGAAAACATTAGTTTACGGTGAGCAAAGAGTATCCATTTGACTCATGACCTTCTCCAATCTGAGCTTCATTTTTTCAACTCTTTTCTCTGCCCTTCAGTATTTATCAAAGGTCTCACTTTCTGATGTAGTCATGTCCAGCAGTTGCCTCTGTAATTCCTGGTATTTCTGTTGGGGGATAGTTTCTATCTCAAGTTGTTCTATGGTAAGCCGAGCCTATGCTAGGTTTTCTTGAAGATTCACTATACTGGGGTCACTACCTGTCATAATATCTTTTACTTGAGTATTTGTCTACGTGCTTTTATTATGGGACTGAATGCCTATAGTCTGTATGCTTTTATTATGGACGGTCTTGCCCTCTGTCTGGGTAGTCGTGCTGTAGGAGGATACCACCTCCGTTTGAATAGATAAGTCATAAAAATGTATACTCTCTGTTTGGGCAGCTGCTTCTGCAATAGTTGCATGTTTTTATGAGTGAATATGGGCTCCGTTTGAGTCCCAGTAACCTTTGTATCATGAAATTAAGTTTGAATGGCTATATTTATGTTTCCAGGGTTTTTTCTAAAACCTTCCCCGCTGTTAATTTTCTTATCTTTCGCCTGAGTCCTTTTACTATCTTCTGCAGCCTCTGCTATTCCTTTCTAAGCTTTTTAATTTTGTTTTTCTTCTTTTTATGAGGAACAACTATTCGACTAATCGTTTATGCTCTTAACGATCTCGGTTGCTCATATAGGCTTTGCTTTACAAGAGCTGTGTCCTTTCCTTGGCTTGTTTCTACTTCTCTTGTTTGGCCCTCATTCTCTGTACCTAAACCAAATTGAATATATTACCATTGGGTTCATACAATATCTTTTTCGAAAACTCCAGCATCAAAATCACCTTACACGATGAGTACACCTGAGTTGGTTGAGTTAAAACTTTAGCTGAAGGAAGTGTTGGACAAAGGATAGATTAGGCAAAGAATATCATTTTGGGGCACACCATATCTTTCATGTAGAAGAAAGATGGTACTCTCAAATTATGCATTGATTACAAGTAGTTGAACAAAATGAATACAAGAATATGTATCCTTTGTCAAGGATCGATGACTTTTTCAATTCGCAGAAGGGAGAAATGATATTATTGAAGATTGATGTGAGATCCAGATAACATCATGTATGTTCAAGACTAGGTATGGGAATTATGAGTTTATTGTTGTTCCATTTGGCTTAACTAATGATCCAACTATGTTTAAGTGCTTGATGAATTGTGTGTTGTGTCTGTATTTGGATAAGTTTGTTATTGTGTTCATTGATGATATACTAGCATATTCTAAAACTGTGGAAGAACATGCCGAACATTTAGCAGCAGTGTTGATATTGTTGAGATAGCATCAATTGTATGCTAAGCTCAACAAGGTATAGTTTCTTTCAGACTGAGGTACACTTCTTGGCGCATGTTGTCTCCAAGGAGGGCATTGAAGTAGATCCATAAAAGATAAGGGCCATCATGGAGTGGGTAGCTCCTAAGAATGTGGATGAGGTGAGATCCTTCATGGGCTTAGCAGGCTACAATAGGAGGTTCATCAGGAACTCTTCATGGATCACTTATCCTATCACATCATTGCGGAGGAAAGGTAAGAAGTTTGAATGGACAAAGGAGAGCGAGGCTAGTTTTGAGCAGCTTAAGCAATTGTTGATACATGAACCAGTGTTAAAGATTGCAAATCTAAAAAAAGAGTTTTTAGTATGCACAAATGCTTGCAAGAGAGGAATTGGTGGAGTCCTTATGCAAGATGAGCAGGTGTTATCCTATGAGTCTGGGAAATTGAATGATCACGAGCATAACTACCAAACTCATGATCTCAAGTTGGAAGTGATTATAAATGCATTAAATATGTGGAGACACTACGTTCTACGTAGGAGGTTTACATTGAAGAGTGATCACAGTGGTTTTCGATATCTATTTTCCCAACCAAATATCAATGGTAACCAAGGTCGGTGGTTGGCTACGATCAGTGAGTTTGATTTCAAGATCAAATATATCAAAGGTAAAGAGAACATACTGGTAGATGCTCTTAGTAGGCAGGTACATGAAAATCACTTAGTAGCTATGAGCTCCTATGGGACAGACTAAGATGGTAGGATCTTGTGAGTAGGTCAGTAGGATGTTAGATATATGGATATTGTGTATAGGTTGTAGTAGAGCATAGGTACAGGTACATGTACATGTGATAGTAAAGGTATATGTTTAGGGGATGGTATAGGCGACGGTACAAGTACAGGTAGTGGTACAAGTGTAGGTGAAGGTGCACAGGATGTGGACTGTTTTCGTACAGTAGTTGGGTTTGTAAGGTTCCAAAACAAGATACATGTGTCGAACAGTAGTGAGCTGAAGAAGGTGATCTTGAGGGAGTTTCATGTGAAGCCATATTTGGGGCACCCACGTTATCAGAAGACACTAACAATAGTGAAGTAATTCTACTATTGGTAGAATTTAAAGAGGGATGTAGCATAGATTGTGGCTAGGTGTTTTGACTGTGAGCGAGTGAAATAAGAGTTCAAACGTCTAGTTGGAATGCTACAATCGATTGCGATTCCAGAGTGGAAATGGGTAGTCACTTTGACGGAATTCATCATATCATTCCCGAGTACAATGAGACAACATGATTCCATCATGGTTATTGTAGACATGTTGATGAAGGTTTCAAACTTCATTCTCGTGATGTCTACATTCTCAGCCAATGATGTTGCATAGGTATTCATTAGAGATGTTGTTAGATTTCACTGTGTTTCGAAGAAGATTGTGTCAGATAGGGATGCGAAGTTCACTTCCAAGTTTTGGAAGGAGTTTTTTGTAGGTTTGGGCATAAAGTTGGCCTTGAGCACAACTTATAATCCATGGACAGATGGACAGACAGAGAGGGTCAATAGGATATTGGAGGACATGTTGAGGTTGTATGTGATGCATCAATAATGGAAGTGGGAAGAGTATCTCCCCTTGATAGAGTTCACGTACAACAATGGGTATGAGGAATCCTTGAGGATGTGTCCTCTTGAGGCATTGTATGGGCAAAGTTGCAATACTCCTATCAGTTGGAGTGACACAGTTAACAAGGTCTTGATTGCACTAGATATGTTGGCAAACATAGAATAGGAAATGTAGGTGATGAAGAAGAATCTAGAGGTAGCACATGATAGGCAGAAAAGTTATGCATATCACAACAGGTTGTTTAATGAGTTCCAAGTTGGGGAACAGGTGTACTTGCACATCAAAAGAAAGAAGAGCTCCTTGTCGATTGCATCATGTGATAAGCTGGCACCATGGCTTTGAGGACCCTTTAACATTATTGAGAGGATTGGGCCAGTATCATATTGACTTGCACTACCTTAGATAGTGAATGTCCATGATGTTCTCCATGTGTTATTACTTAAGAAGTACATTAAAGATGTTGATAATGTGATTGAGTAGTCTATATTGCAAATGGAACCAGATAGAGAATTCTAGCCATAGCGTCAGTGTATATATATTACAGAAATAGGTGCTCACTCTCTAGAACCGAGCAATCAAGAAAGTTGAGATGTAGTGGAAGCACTTTGGTCCCGATGAAGCAACATGGGAGATGGTGGATCATATGTAGGCTATGTATCCTTCCTTGTTTCCCAGTTGAGGCAACACAATTTTTCCTTGGTGATTTTGGTGTGGTGTTTTGGTATATGTTTTGGTGATTTTGCTATATATACATATGTGTATGGATGTAAATACCGCCATGAGATATGTTATAACGCTCCAATAAGCAGTATGGTTATCATGTCATTATGATGTCATGGTTTGATGTTTTCATGTTGGTTGATTGTCAACAGGTTGATCATTGTAAATACTTCATCAAGATAAGTTATAAACCTCCATCGACAATATTTTTTTTTCTTATAGCACCTTTGTGGTTATAGGTGTTTCTAAACACCAAAGATAGTGTTCCCCCAAGGGGGAGGGCTCTATAAGAATCCTTGTGAAAATTCCATTTAATAAAAGTCAATAAAGGAAAAACAATAAGCATAGATGATGGGACACTTATTCGAATCCAAATGTTGGGAAGAATCTAAGTGATGTGGATCATTTGTGAGTGTTTATGGCTAAGGAAATTGGCAAAGGAAATGGTTAAGGCTTTGGAAAGGAAAAATGGTATTTTTGGCACATTTATTTATGAAAATAATGGAAATTAGGAGAAAGGGGAGTTGAAAGGCCACATGTTGCATGTGAGGAGGAAATTGAAGGAAAATAATGGAAAATGAAGAAAATAGAGGCCTCATTCTTAAAATGGCTTTGGAAGATCATTTGGTAACCTTTTGTCAATTTAGTTTTGGAGGTATCTTGTTATTCTCTCTCTCTCTCTCTCTCTCTCTCTCCCATACTCTTGGAGACTTAGAGTTTTCTTGGAGCACTCTTGGTGGGTGTGGCATATTTGGATTCTTGGATCAAGAAGGCAAAATAAGAGCAAGAAAGCGCAAAAAGGCATTAGGATCAGCAACTACATCATATTTTCTTGCAGGTACCGAATTGCATGTATGATTTCTTCACTAGTTTTGACTTGAATGACATATGCATGAGGATTTTTGGTTGAGATCTATCATTGACATGGATGATTGTCTGGATTGAATGATCAATGTATCTATGACCTAATGGATGGAATGGAAGTTGATGTGTTGAGACATCAATGGTTCTTAGTGACTCTCAGCGACGTATGAGATCCCTATGCTCAAAACTGTTATTTATACCTGTAGATTACATATGCATGATATGCTTGATGAAATGCATACCATGGCTAGTAGGAGTCCAATTAAGGTCTTCAACAAGTATTTTATTTAGTACTATCACTTCCATGTTATTTTATTGATTTGAATAGATGGTTCAATTTTGGGCAGTGACCTGGGATCTAGGTTTGAAAAAGTGGCTCAAATCTTGGAGTCGTTGGTAGAGTACTGACAATATTTTCTATGGTTGCTGGAAGGAAAGCCGCTAAGAGTGATTTTGTGCTTCTACTTTTTGTCTTACCTATAACATGGGAGATATTGAGCCTTAAATTGTCCAAAGGTTTAGTGGGAACCGAAGGCAAGCTGTCTAAAGTATTGGATTGGCTCCTAAGGGTCATGTAGCTGATGATTAATGTTTGTATGGTGTATTTTCATCGGTTCCACTTCCCTAACATGACTTAGGAGGTTGAAACATATCATAGTGGCCTCTTGTCGCATGATTACCCCGACTGGTCGGTTGCTTGGGTAGATTTCAGAGGATGCATTACACCACTTCATTTCTTTCACTTGGTTTGGACTTCCCATTTTAGCTCCTACATCTAAGGGGCAAGCCTACCCAGGCATAACATGATTCCTAGTAGCGACAACCTGATGAGTAAAAATGAAATATCATGAACAATAACATGGTGATGTAAACCACTCCATTTTTTCACTTGTTTTGGACTTCCCAAATTAGCTCCTATTACCAAGGGGCACCAGTACCTAGGCATGACATGATTCCTAGTAGTGACAACCCAATGAGTAAAAAGGAAATCTTGTGAATCAATGAAATGCTGATGTAAATCACTCCTTTTTTTCACTTAGTTTGGACTTCCGAATTTAGCTCCTACGTCCAAGGGGCACCACTACCTAGGCATGACACAATTCCTAGTAGCGACAAGCTGACGAGTAAAATAGAAATATCGTGAACTGAAGGTGAGCCTTTACATAACTTCTAGATAATCATTTGTCTCCCACTCTGTGGCGGCTACCTTTTCAGTGTCCCCTAGGAGTAAGGTTGTTATCTCCAATGTGTAGACTGCAACAATCTTTTGGAGGTCTCCCACAAAAGGTGACATGTCTATAGTAGCTAAGAAGGAACTATCCGAGCTATTGTGTCTATGACTACCCTCATTCTACGGTTAAAGATAGGTAGGGCCTGCAAGAAATATTTTCTAAAACTAATTCCCTTTCTACCATGAAAATGAGTTTAGTGAAGGTAGAGGTATTGAGTTCAAGCAGTTGACTTCATATAGATGCCTTAAGTGAGACTTCATATTTTATTTCTTATTCATGATAACAACAAGCCCGATAAGGTAAATGCAATCTGTATCGATAAAATAAAACCATTTATTAAATATTCAAGAGGTGTGGTTGGTAGAAGCTTCCCATGCCTCATGCTTTAAGGTTTGGCCGATATTCATTGAGAGGCATACAATTGAGGGGATAAAACAATTTTTTTTATACTGTTACTAGGGAATTATGCCTAGTCTACAAACAAAATTTATCTGATAGCATTGGAATTTCACTCTATATCTAAGAAAAGTTTTTAGTATAAAGGTTCATCTTTAATTCAAAGAGGAGAATAACCAATAGAACGTTTGTGGGACAAATTCAAGGAAGTTTCCAAGTTATATTTTCATCTTAATTCTCTAGAGAAGGTTCATTCAAATCCTTAATACTTATATCAATTTAAATTACATATAGCTTATTATTTATAAGACCTTAGCTTTGATTGGAGATTTCAGATTCTGAAATTCCACTAGGATTCACCACAACAAATTTAGATCCAATATCCATAGCTAGAAGATCTACATCCAGAGGAATATAAATTAGAAAAGGAGACTCCAAAAAATAGTAAAGGAACTTCAAATTTAATTTGCCCAAAATAGTTATGGTTATAGTTTTTTTTTTATCAACAATGCCAACTTGAAATGCATTCCTAAATAAAGGAAAAGACTTTGACAAGAACCATGGCCACCAGTAAAATAAATAGAGACTCGATTGAATAGCTAAAATTAATTAAGAAATCTATTAAAATGAAAATATCCAATCCAATCATTGTTATTATTATTATTATATATATATATATATATATATATATATATATATATAGTGAATAAGATATATTTGAATGTTGTTGCCTCTAGCACATGGATTTATCACCACCAATCGATATAAATAAAAATCATCCCATCTGCTGGAGTGTAGAAGAGAATTTCTTCCTTTTTCACATTCTTCCTCCTCCCATATCCTTCCTTTGTGAGATAATATCTCCTGGTGAATATGGATGAAGTTTCACAATCAACAGTCACATATATTGTTGTTCCATGCAAGTACTTGGTTCTTCCAGTTATTCCTTATTGTATTCATTCCTTTGATGTATCCAAACCTCAGTCGATATGGCTAGAGTTGCACAATCAATAATTACATATATTTTGGTTCCCCCAAGTACCTACTTCTTCTAACTATTCCTTACTATATCCATTCCTTTGATGTATGTAAACAATTGAATGGATGGAGAATAGATCGTATGTATATAGATTCATTGCTCTATATAGAAATGACCTCCACTAAGAGTTAGAAAAGAGTAGTTCATTGCAGTTATGAGACCCGTGTCTATATTTATTAATAAATTGCAGGTTGGTGACCTAATGAAGGATGTCCAAGCTCCCGTAAGTGTAGGAGATGGAGAATTTCTCATGAGCATCTCCATTGGTATGCCATCTTTATCCATCTATATTCATCAGGATTCATTTCCAAAGATATGAATAACTTGTATGTGAAAACTTCCTTCGACCTCAATTTTACGATTTGAAAAATAAATGAAACACTGGTAAGGGAATTTCATGGCCTGAATGATTAAATTGCCTGAAATAACTTATAGGAATGGGACAAATAGCTTAGGCCGCTAGGTCCACTGGGGTTGAAAGAGGCAAGAAATAATTCTTTCATATGAAGGCCTTCCCGTGGTTCGTTAATGTATCTAACTTGTAGGGTTGTAGCCAACTTTAAATGAACTCTCCACTACATATGATGATTCAATAACGAATAATTTTTTAATCATCTAACACATCAAATCAATGGTGCAAGACAGTACACGGTGGCACCAGAGGTGAGTTTTTTTCGAGAGGAAGGCCTTACGACGTAATTATAGTTATAATTATTAATTATATTTTACTTTTAGTTTTATGTAATTTGAGCAATTCAAAGTATTTTATTGATAATTATCATTATTATTTTTATTTTGATGTTTAGAGGACATTACAAATATCTACATACTAGGTTGGAGAGTGGCTCTCTATGCAATTGTTTTTAACCATTTATTACTTTTAGTTGAGCACACATGCAAATGTTTACAAATATTTACCCCACTACAACATCTAACCATAACTCTTTTTTAGATTTAATTTTAAAAATGTTATAAAATAACATTAAAATTAAATATTTTTAAACATTTTGATTTCGAAATGAGTTATGGTTTTTGAGAAAGTGGTATTGATAAACCATGTATTGGCCCATGGTATTGTAACAAAACATATTTACAAGTTAATAGCATCCATCGTAAAATGGGGGTTAATATACATGGTTAAGAATATTGTTATATTGTTTGTTTATTGTAAGCATTAAGTTTTAGTTTTAAAATTGCTATACAATTAAATTGAAATAAAATATTTATAATATTTTTTTTTTAAATACGTTAGGTTGTTTGGGTATCTAGTAGCCATGGTATTGAGCGATGATATTTTAAGAAATCATATTTAGAAGTCGATAATATCCATGGTAAAATCGGTTGAATATTCATGGTTAAGGCCCTTATTATATTATAAATACTAAATTTTTATGGTCTTATTAATTAATTTTAAATATGTTACCAAATAATTATTTTAATTTATATAGTAAAATGGATGTTACTTTCTAACTACTATTTATATGCGATATTAGATGTATATTATGAATTTGTTTTATGTAAAAAATTGTTCATCATTTTATTAACAGAAACAAAATTACAAAAAAAAAAAAATTAAAAATTATTTACATTTAACACCTACACGATCAATATTATACTACACACGAGCATAGATTCATCTTAGCTCCTGATCTACCAAGCCCCGAAAGAGATTTATCTTAGCTCAAGATCTACCAAGCCCCGAGAGAGATCAAATATCTTCTTTCTATAAAAGAGGTTTAAACAGATTTGATCCCTTTGGGTGCTTGGTAGATGAGACATTAATATGGATCTATGTTGGTTATAATTATTAATTTAATTTAATTTTTTTGTTTTATATAATTTGACTAAGTCAAAGTGTTTTATTGATAATTATAATTATTATTTTATTTTGATGTTTACATGACATGACAACATCTCTACATACTGGGTTGGAGAGTGACACTCTATGCAATTACATTTAACCTTTTATTATTTTTTAATTGAGCACACATGCAAATCTTTACAAACTTTTACATCATTACAACATATTCCGGTAGCTTTTTCCTTTTAGATTTAATTTTAAAAATGTTATTAAAAAACCAAAATTAAATATTTTTAAATATTTTGATTTTGAAATGAGTTATGGTTTTTGGACAAGTCGTATTGATAAGCTATGTTATTTTCCCATGGCATAGTAACAAAGCCTATTTACAAGTTAATATTATGCATCATAATTAAATATTTTTAAATATTTTGGATTTGAAATGAGTTATGGCAAGTGGTATTGACAAGCTATGGTATTCGCCCATGGTATAGTAACAAAGCCTATTTACAAGTTAATATTATGCATCGTAAAATGATGGGTTAGTAAACATGGTTAAGAATCTTGTTATATTGTATGTTTATTGTAAGTGTTAAGTTTTCATTTAAAATTTGTTATAAAATTAAATTGAAATAAAATATTTATAATATTCTTTTGAAATGAGTTACAATTTTTGGGTATGGAGTAGTGATAAGCTATGATATTGACCCATTGGCCCATGGTATTGTAATAAATCCCATTTAGAAGTTGATAATATCCATGGTAAAACGGGTTGAATGTAAATATAAAATTTTATGTATTTATTAATTAAATTTAAATATGTTATGGAATTATTATTTTAATTTATATGGTAAAATGGATTTTAATTTATAGCTACTATTTATATGTGACACATTTTAATGGGATATGTATATTACGACTTTCTTTTATTTAAAAATTTGTTCATCATTTTGTAATTTGACAAAAACCAAATTACAATATAAAAAAATTGAACTTAAAAAATATCAACATCTAAGTTATAATATCTAATGCCTACACATCAACACCATACTTGGTTGCACAGGGCCTCTTCAACACTATATTGGGATGTAGGAAATTGGTAATTATGTGTATTTCCATGTTACAAGTCGTGTTGTGGTTTTAGTGTTAGAATTAATATTTTTATTTTTTTTAGTACTTAGCATACAATTTGATATCCCAATTATTATGTTATTGAGAAAAAACACATAATTTAAACTTAAATTTTCAAAAGCTTCTTATAGATAATGAGTAGTTTTATTTTACACAAAATTGTTTAATGATTTTGTTTGGTATAAAAAATGTATTATATCAAGCTTATTTTCTAACTTCTATGTTTATGAGTATGTTTGGATGTGAACTTTTACAAAATCGACTTTAACATTACAAAAAGAATTTTTGAATTACATCATTGACAATTGTGACAACCCTTTAAGTTTCAAACATTTTGAGAATAATTCATGTCTCTTTAACTCTACCTCATTGTAAGCCAAAAATCAAGGAGATATAACCTTTATTACATTAATGCTTCAAGCAACATGTGTTAGGTATAGGTGAGATTCTTAAGAATGACCAAAGGAAGGAAAAATAATTTTTATTGTTATTAAACTTATGCATTAGAGAGTATACTTTAATATCCCACACTATGATTCATTTTCGCATGATTCGTGGAATAATGTGAATAATGAATATCCGCATTAATATAATATAGTGGGTTTGATGACTAACTTCATTTAGTTTAGAGTTTGTATAGATCATGAGAAGCTCCAAATCATGCATTTACTTAAATAATAAGTTATGGATGTAATCATGCTATATTTTCTTTATAGAAAGACGTATAAAGAAACTAGGATCTCCTAGTTGCTTTTACATTGCTTTTATAGAATTATTACTTTTCAAAAAAGGCCTCAAGTTTTAGTACAATTTCTCCTTTTCTAGTACTATTTAGAGTAAACATGATTCTCATGGTTAAGTATAATTCATTTGTTCAAGCTATGATTCAAAGATCATGTAAGATGTATTATAGTTTGACAAGTCCCGATAGTTTTTCCTCATTAGAGATCATGGGTTCAAATCCAAAGAGGGATAGGGTATACAAATGTTTTTTAATGGATTCACTGCCCCAAATAACACCTGGGGTAGAGTAAAAAATCACAATGTCATCCACAACTATATCAGCATGGCAACCAAAAATACAAAAATATCAAATAGTTAGACTGCACCCTACCTTAACAATTTCATACAACTTCAACTTCATGCTAATAATGTAATTAAATATTTATTCTCTAACTCAACAAACTTTTCTTACACATCTTGATATAATAATATTACCCTAACATAATTATGTTGGAGTCGTTGGATCTAACTAGGCGATCAAATCCTAGGCCCAAACTCAAATGAAAAAGTCTTGATGCAAAGGTAGATCTTTGGATATAAATAAGTCTATTAAATATGATGCCTAAGTGCAAGTATTTCAAGGAGGATGATAAGGTTTTGTGAGTGTTGATGCAACGTTTTTTTTTTTTTTTCTTTTGTATCAAGAGAATTGGTAGATTTGTCATTTGTCATTGAGGAGGTCTAGGGTTGAGTCAAAGGGACTACCCCTATACTCCTAAGCCTAAAGTAACAACCCAGAAGTCATGCTAGGAGGATTAAACAAGTTGTGAACTTGTGGGCGGGTGCAGGAGGAGGGGGTGTGTGTTGACGTTTCAAATGCAATATATGCAAGCACAATATTTATGAACTATCAGTAATTATTTTGAATGATATAGATACTCTTTTAACAATTCCAGTTTGTCATTAAAATATTAAACTTTTAAAATCCAACCATAAAGGCAAAAGAGATCACAATACGAGAAAGAGAACACAAGGTCTAGCCTTAGAAAATCCACTTGGGAAAAACCCAACAACCTTTCCTTAGAGAAACGTTTCAGCTCGACAAGAGTTACACCTAATGCAGCTAGTCAAAAACTATGTCTATGGTCAAAAATTCTCCACAACCCTCATGTCAAACCTCTAGCAACTCGCTATGATAAGATGTACCCTATGCCTAAATCCAACAATTAGAATATGCCCAAAAAACTCATCATCCCAGAATTTCAGTGTTCGCAAATTATGTTGCCCAATAACTGTCTAGAACTTTGGCCTACCCACAAGCTGTTGCATAGAAAAATTCACACTTACAAGTTTAGAGATATATATGTAAGCTCAAGAGGGAGAGAGGTATTTGTCATATTCATCCTTTTCTACTCCTTTAACCTTCACTTGGATGCCTAGAAAATGTCTTGTTTTGATGAGATCGAATGGTGCTCTTTTGTAGGAGGGAAAATGCCTTTTAATAGATTTCATTTCCTTGAAAAATGGGTGTGTCTCTTTAGTGTGGTTGACTTGACTTGAGGGAGGCCCGACTTACAAATTTTTGGAGCCAAACATTTAATCTTCAAATTTTCTCTTTGAAATTACATGAAGAACATGTCTTACAATACTTTTTCAAGGACTAAGTAATCGAAATAACATTAATAACATGTCCTACAAGTTATTTATATATTACAAGGGCTAAAATACAAATTATGAAGACCAACTATAACTAAAAGAATTCAAGAGAAACAAATATTGGTCAACAAACTAGTTATGATGCAAATTTTTTACCATGCTCTAAGGCAACCACTCACCCTCTAACACTACCTCCAATGTTTTAGATTGATCATGACATTAAATATTTTTACTCCTTAAAAGCCACATTGTCATACCATTGAGCCTTTTCAAATCAAAAAATCATTAATATATTTTTTTGTAATCTTGGGAGGACTATATCTTCATCATGTCCAATATATCACCCCTATGAGGGAAGGGAATAGAATCAATGGCTTCACATCAAGAGTGCCTTAACATAGCACCCAATCAACGTATATCCAATACCTTGTGGACAACAATATCTTTAATATCCAATACCAAGTGGACCACAATTGTATTATTTGTTTCTAAAGATTTTCAGTTAGATTGTAACTATGTAGTCATAAAAATAGGTTTGGAATATCAACTGTAATTTATTTCTTGAAATGAAAATTTAACCAACATACACACATCTTATGTATGGATCTAACATTTAGAGGGATCAAATTTTTTACATGCAAACTTCTTTAGAGTGCAAAATAGAATGTTTTAGTTTTCATTGTTTAAATTCATAGAGTATATATAAGACCAAATAAATGTATTTAACATAAAAACTTAACTTATTTTTTCATGAGAGGTACATATTTTTTTAAATGCTATATATATATATATATATATATATATATATATAGTAAGCTTCGTAGGAGAAAAGCAAGGTGGTGCTCCATCGGTCAAAGAGGCTGGCACAACTGGGACAGGAGAATACTACTATTCTTAGTCTCCTATATGATATACTTCGGTGGTGCTTGCTTAGAGTACCTCAAACTTGTTTGAAGAAATTGGAGGGATATGTTGATGTTTGGCCACCAGTTTTGCAAGGACCAGATAACCGTTGGTACAAGTGAGCATTTGATCTGTGTGGTTCAATATTTCAATCTTTCCAGCACTAATTATGAGCAGCGTACATATCGGACTCAACTTGTAGGATGCATATTGGTATTGGACCCTCTCACGTTTACCTGCCAAATTCTTCGTCAAATTTCAGATTTCCCCATTGGAATTCCCTTTGGATGTAACAGCATTTGCCTCAATGGCAAGTTATTTCTCGTGGGTGGACTACATCCACAAAATCTAGAAGGGCTTCAAACACTTTATATTTTCGACTTCGCGTATACCAAATGGCTACGAGGAGCTGACATGCTGATGAGGAGATCTTACTTCACCTGCTCTATATGTTGTTACAAGGGGGTTATCTATGTTTCTTGAGGGAAGGATGTCTGAAATTATTTGGGCACATCAGAGGCTTACAACGTGGAGGAAAATGAGTGGGAAACCCTGCCTGCAATGAGCCATGAATTAGGCTACTCTCATGAAGAAAGGTTTCCCTACGAGTGGGAAACGCTGCCTGTAACGAGCCATTGAGTAGCCTACTTCATGGGTCATTGCACGCAGGGTTTCCCACTCATTTTCCTACACATTGTAAGCCTCTGTTGTGCCCAGATCATTTTGGTCGTCCTTCCCTCAGGCGACATAGATAACCCCCTTCGAACAACATATATAGTAGGCGAAGTAAGACCTTCTCGTTGGCATGTTGGCTCGTCGTAACCATTTGGTAGATGCGAAGTCAAAGTTATAAATCATTTGAATATCTTCAAGGTTTTGTGGATGTAGTCCACCCAAAGGGAATTGTAATGGGAAAATCTCGAATGTGTCGAAGAATTTCTAGGTATATGTGAGAGGGTGCAATACCAATATGTATCCCGTATGTTGAGTCCTATATGTATGATGCTCATAGTTAGTGCTAGGAAGACTGAAATATGGAACCACATAGATCAAGTTCTCGCATGTTCCAGCGATTAGCCAGTCCTTGTGAAACTAGGTGCCACACATCAACATATGCCTCCATTTTCTACACTCAAGTTTGAGGTTAGAGTGCGATTTGTAGGGCACTCTAAGCAAGCACTACCTAAGTATATCATCTGGGAGACTAAGAATAGTATACTTCTCCCGTCACAGTTGTGCCAACCTCTTTGACCTACAAAGCACCATGCTACTTTTCTCGTGAAATGCAACAAAATGTCAAAATGTATATATATATATATATATATATATATATATATATATATATATATATATATATATATATATATATATATATATAGATATATATATATATATATATTATTGATAACCCACATTAAATATTTTTTTTCATATAGTATATTAAAAAAAAATAACAATCTTTTTTTCTATATATAGATATATGTGAAGTTGATATCGACATAAATTAGTAAATATGGATCTTCAAATAGTTTATTTAAATCTTTTTCTGAAAAAAAATTGAAATCTGAAGTTGATATTGAGACAAATTAGTAAATATGGATCTTCAAATAGTTTATTTAAATATTTTGTTAAAAAAAAATTGAAATGTGAAGTTGACATAGGCATAAATTAGTAAATATGGATCTTTAAACATTTTATTTATATATTTTGTTGAAAAAAATTTGAAAAGTATAAAATTTAAATATCTTACTTACACATTTTTTTTAGTTCTAATAACCCTATAGCATATATTATTTTTCTATTTATAACATACTTTCACTTTTATGTTTATTTTAAATGTGCTAAGCGATAGACGTACTTCCACATCCCCTCATACTAAGTTGAAAAGTAAACATCAAGACTCAATATAACTTTTGAGTTTTTTTATATTTTTTATTTTTTCGATTATTTTAATACTAAATCAAAATACCATAAAATTTATTATGCACATTTCAAATTCACTTGGTATATCAATAATTTACCAATAAAAATTAAAGTTTAAATCAAATTTACAATTCATATTATCATATAAATAATCATATACATTAATTACCAAATAAAAATTTAAGATGAATTTATTTAAACCCAAAATTTTATACCAATCATATTCTACATGCAACTTTGTCAAACATTTTTTTTAATATTTTAAAGAATTTTATACCAATTGATATTCTATGGGCTTCTTTGTATCTACCTTTCATACCTATTCTCAAATGGAAAAAATGTTTTGCAGAATGTGCATGACATTTCGCGGCCTCCATATGTACAAGTCATCTGCTGTCATTTTTATTTCATTTCATTTGCAGTAGTCATTTTAGGGTTTTCAAGTCTCATTAGGTTTAGGTTTTCCCACCATGGTCTTCAAAAGCTCAATAAGAGGTCATCATGCACATGAGGATGTCAAATAAGTTCATAAAGTCACAAATTCTACTGATGATTTTCTCCATAAAGGATTTTTATCTCAAAACTCTGTTTTGAGGTGAAAACAGGGTTTTTCCATTCCATGTAAAAATTTCATGTATATTTAATGTTTTCATATGTAATAAAGCATCATCTGCAGCCCTCGGTCACCTTGCCAAACTCCATCTCCTACAAAAAAGACAAGAAAATCCAAGCATTAGTCCATCAAATGACAAAAAGAGAGCCAAACTACAAAACATAGTTTTTAAAGAATAAAGTGAAAAGGAAAACTTTAGAAAGTGGGTTTTCTAAATGAAATATTAAAGCAAAAGTACATAAAGCGATCATTTGTGTTGAAGACTTCATTTGTGCTAAAAGTGAGAGAGAAAAAGGAGAAAATCACGTTTTGAGGTGAAAAGAGGAAAATTGCAGCAAGTTTCGAAATTTCCCTTGGGGCGATGCACTTGCCTGGCGTGGTGCACCAGGCACAGGATTTACATACAGTTTTGAATAGGCGCGACGCACCTGGGTGTTGGCGCGGCGCACCAGTCTGCCAAGCCAAAAATTCATTCAATTGACCTTATAAAGCTCCAAAATTTTGCAAACACCATTCCTCCAAGTAAGTAAAGCCTCTTATTTTCCATAGCAAGACATTTTATCATCCTTGATGGTGTTTTAATAGGTTAAAAATCAAACCCTAATTTGCTCCACAGTTGCATTGCAAAACTGTCTAGGGTTTTGTAATTTTGTCATACTTGTTGCTTTTATTCCCCTACACAATTCTCCCATATCCCATCTCTCTCAACTAAATTTCCCTAATTTTACTCCCCTTTCCCTCTCTCATTTATGCTTATCCTACTCCCTTTTTCCCAAACCCTAACACCTAATTCCCACTATTCCCCAAACCCTAATCTTCCTTCCCAAAACCCTATCACTCCCTAATAACCCTACAGCCAACATCAAAACCTTCCACTCATCAAATCCTGCTCATTAGTCCCACTCATCAAATCCCAAGCGAGCAAACAGCAGTCACCTATTCTTGAAATAAAATCTCTTCATACTCATCATTTTACACCATAGAGTGGAAAATATGGAAATAGATTCAGCTTATGAAAGGGATGAGGAAACTGTGAGTGATTCCTCCCAAGAGATTCATGCACCAAGAAAACCACATAAGGGAGGAAAAAACATCTGGGAGGAGCCCACCACAGTCACAAAGTTACTAGCTTTCCCTCTTGTAGTAACATGCTTCAAACATTAGCCTTGCTACCAGTTTTGTGAGATGCTGGAGAGGGTGAAATACCACCATGAACTTGCTAGGCTATTTGTCCTTCATCTTCATAATGGCGAAGTGAACTTAGCGGGTGTTTCCTTCACTTTGACACCTGAAACTATAGTCGCAACAATAGGTATTCCAAATCTAGGTGAACAGTGGAATAAAGGACAACTTGTGCACAAAAAGCACTATGAGCCTTATATCAAGGCTAGTTGTCAAAAGAAAATCAGTAGGGTCTTTACTTTTAGATATCTACAGGACACCTATGCTCCACCCATGAAGCTCATTATCCAATACTTCACTTGTGAAGGAAGATTTTCTCGTTTGTACACTTATCATGTTAGATTATTGATGGATTTCACTAGAGTGAGGATGATGAACCTCCCCTATTTCATATGTAGAAATATTGAGAAAATGGCTACATTGGTGCAAACAAAACCTCTTTATCAACAATTCAACAACATTTATCACTTTTCATTGATCAATATTGTTGTTTTGCATCTACTAAGCTTGTTTAAAGTTTCATGGGATGCTTTCATTTCACATGAGGCTTTCAAAAGCCCTCAAGTGACCGCATCAGTATTTCAGGAGGAAGGAGGGCCTTCAAATTAGCAAGAGGTTCATGAGTCTCAAACTACAGGTGTGCGAGTGTTTTTCGCTTATGAAAAGCGCACAAGAAGATTATTTGCAGCTTCAAAACGAGTACTATCTCAACCTGGGGTGGAAGGGGTCTTGTTTCCTTTATCAGACCACAGGCAAATGCTATCTTCACCCAGGTTGAAAGGGGCTTTGCCTTCTTCTTCAACAAAGTAGGTACAGGATAAAGGGAAGCAACCATCGCATGAGGAAGGGCCTTCTGAAGGTAAGGAGAGAGATTTTATTTTGATTCAAGAGGAGGATACTAATTTAGGGTCCTAAAGCTCAAGACTCAAGGAGATCATCAAAGAAAAAGAAGCTTACATCCATGCCTTATCTCTTAACATTGAAAGGGCTAAGTGGATCATTAATTACCTTGAGAAATGGAAGAAGCAGTTGGAGGATAAATAAACAATTATGGAGTTGCAAACCATAAGAGAAAACAAGAAAGCGACAAAAAGGAGGAAAGTCAAATTAACACCGCTTGAGCAAGAGATTGATGTTGACTGGGAATATTGGCTAGAGAGGGAAAATATGCACTTGGAGAAGCTTCTTGAGAAAGCCAATAAGGAGAAAAAGATGTTGCAGCACATGGCTTATCACTATTTGGCGCAAAACAAAATTTGCAAAACTAGGATAAGGTGCCTAAAAGCCAAGTTGAGGAAGACTTTGAGGAGAAAGAAAGAGCAAGATAAAATCAATATCATGGCTGAAGCTTCAATGGCCAAGCATAGTACCTTATCTAGATCACTCATGCCAAATTTCAAGAAATTAGGTAAACTTTTTGGCAATTTTGAATTTTTCAAGAAAAAAACAGGTTTTTGAAGTAGGTGCATAGCGCCACCTGGCGCTCACTTTTGATAGGGACCTCATTTGGAGGAAAATTTTGAACATTTGGATTCCTTATGAAAATGTATGCATGCCCAGAAATTACTAGGAAATTTTGACAAGTTTTTGACCTCCAGAAGGGTCAAAAACAACTCAAAAATGCCCTCTCTACCACTTTTTGGCCACACAGGAAGAATTGTTGGGAGAACTGATTTTTGGAGGGGCAAATGGACACCAATTTCAAATACTCCACTTGTCCTAGAAGGTAGACAGACAGAGCTTTCCAACAATCAAAGGTAGAGAAAATTTTGTTAAGGGGAAGACCTCCAAATTCAGTCGGGAAAAAGCGTTATGCACAGAAAAAGTGGCGCTACGCACAGAAAAAGTGGCGCTACGCATAGGATGAAAAGTGCCAATTTTGCTCAAAAACTGTTTTTTTCACTTAGTTTTCTTCTATTTTTAATTTTTCCCTCTTATGGTCAAATTCATGAGGTGACATGATGTAAAATGATAAAAAAAACTTACTTGATAAGGTAGATACATCAGTTCTAGGTGGTTTAAAGTTAATGAATCAGTTTCCTAGGTTTTAGAGGCAAGTTGTTAGAAATCCTATTTTTGTGTTTCTAGTTTACATATGGTTGAAACCCACACCTCTTCTCATGGATTCGACCCCTGATGGATAGCACAGGTGGTTTGGATCCATTTGACTCAGGACTTTCTCCAATCTGAGATTCATTTTTTCAATTCTTTCCTCTCCCCTTCAGTATTTATCGAAGGTCTCACTTTCTGACGCAATCATGTCCCGCAATTGCCTGTGTAATTCCTGGTATTTCTGTTGGGGGACAGTTTCTAACTCAAGCCGTTCTATGGTAAGCCAAGCGTGTGCTAGATTTTCTTGAAGATTCACTATACTAGGGTCGCTGCCTGTCATAATATCTTTGGCTTGAGTATCTATCTGTGTACTTTTATTATGGGACTAAAGGTCGGTAGTCTGTATGCTTTTATTATGGATGGTCCTACCCTCTGTCTAGGTAGACATGCTGTAGGAGTGTACCACCTCCATTTGAATAGCTAAGTCATAAAAATGTATACTCTCTATTTGGGCAGCTGCTTCTACAACAGTTGCATGTTGTTCTGAGTGAATATTGGCTCTATTTGAGTCCTAGTAACCTTTGTATCACGAAATTCAGTTTGAATCGCTGTGTTTATTGTTTGTGGGGATTTTTCTGAAACCTTCCCTGTCGTTAATGTTTTTATCTTTCACCTAAGTCTTTTTACTATATTCTGCAGCCTCTGCTATTCCTTTCTAAGCTTTTTACTTTTGTTTTTCTTCTTTTTAGGAGGAACAATTGTTCCACTAATTGTTTCTGCTCTTAACGAGCTCAGTTGCTCATATAGGCTTTGCTCTACAAGAGTTGTGTCCTTTCCCTGGCTTGTTTCTACTTCTCTTGTTTGGACCTCATTCTCTGTACCTAAACCAACTTGAATATATTATCATTGGGTTCATACAATATCTTGTTGGGAAACTCCAACATCAAAAGCACCTTACAGGATGAGTACACCTGAGTTGGTTGAGTTAAAATTGTAGTTGAAGGAAGTGTTGGACAAGGGAAATATTAGGCCAAGAATATCATCTTGGGGCACACCATATCTTTCATGAAGAAGAAAGATGGTACTCTCAAATTATGCATTGATTACAGGTAGTTGAACAAAATGACTACAAGAATACGTACATCCTTTTTCAAGGATCGATGACTTGTTCAATTCGTGGAAGGGTGAAATAATATTATTGAAGATTGACCTAAGATCCAGATACCATCATGTATGTATCAAAGAGGAGGAAATTTAAAAGACTGCGTTCAAGACCAGGTATGGGAATTATGAGTTTATTGTTGTTCCATTTGGCTTAACTAGTGATTCAACTATGTTTAAGTTCTTGATGAATTGTGTGTTGTGTCTGTATTTGGATAAGTTTGTTATTGTGTTCATTGATGATATACTGGCATATTCTAAAACTGAGGAAGAACATGCCGGACATTTAGCATCAGTGTTGATATTGTTGAGAGAGCATAAATTGTATGCCAAGCTCAACAAGCTATAGTTTCTTTTAGACTTAGGTACACTTCTTGGGGCATGTTCTCTCCAAGGAGGGCATTGAAGTAGATCCATAAAAGATAAGGGCCATCATGGAGTGGGTAGCTCCTAAGAATGTGGATGAGGTGAGGTCCTTCATGGGCTTATTAGGCTACAATAAGAGGTTCATCAAGAACTTCTCACAGGTCGCTTATCCTATCACATCATTGCGGAGGAAAGGTAAGAAGTTCGAATGGACAAAGGAGAGCGAGGCTTGTTTTGAGCAGCTCAAGCAATTGTTGATACATGCACCAGTGTTAAAGATTGAAAACCTAAACAAAGAGTTTGTAGTATGCACAAATTCTTGCAAGAGAGGATTTGGTGGAGTCCTTATGCAAGATGAACAGGTGTTATGTTATGAGTCCCGAAAATTGAATGAGCATGAGCGTAACTACCACACTCATGATCTCGAGTTGGAAGCGATTATACATGCATTGAAGATGTGGAGACATTACGTTCTACAAAGAGGTTTACATTGAAGAGTGATCACAGTGGTTTTCGATATCTATTTTACCAACGAAATATCAATGGAAGGCAGACTCAGTGGTTGGCTACGATCAATGAGTTTGATTTCAAGATCAGATATATCAAAGGTAAAGAGAACATACTGGTAGATGCTCTTAGTAGGCGGGTACATGCCAATCACTTAGTATCTATGAGCTCCTATGGGACAGACTAACATCGTAGGATCTTGTGAGTAGGTCAAGAGGATGTTAGATATATCGATATTGTGTACAGGTTGTAGTTGAGCATAAGTATAGGTACATATACATGTGATAATAAAGGTATATGTTTAGGGGATGGTATAGGCGACGATACAAGTACAGGTAGTGGTACAAGTGTAGGTGAAGGTGCACAGGAAGTGGACTATTGCCGTATAGTCGATGGGTTTGTAAGGTTCCAAGACAAGATATATGTGTCAAATAGTAGTGAGTTGAACAAGGTGACCTTGAGGGAGTTTCATGTGAAACCATATTTGGGTAACCCACGTTATCAGAAGACACTGACAATAGTGAAGAAATTCTACTATTGGTGGAATTTAAAGAGGGATGTAGCATAGATTGTGGCTAGGTGTTTTGACTGTGAGTTAGTGAAATAAGAGTTCAAACATCTAGTTGGAATGCTACAATCGTTCGCAATTCCAGAGTGGGTAATCATTTTGATGGAATTCATCATATCATTCCTGAGGACAGTGAGACAACATGATTCCATCATGGTTATTGTGGACATGTTGATGAAGGTTTCACACTTCATTCTGGTGAAGTCTACATTCTCAGCTAATGATGTGGCATAGGTATTCATTAGAGATGTTTTTAGATTACCCAATGTTTCGATGAAGATTGTGTCAGATAGGGATGCGAAGTTCACTTCCAAGTTTTGGAAGGAGTTGTTTGTAGGTTTGGGCATAGAGTTGGCCTTGACCAAAACTTATCATCCATGGACAGATGGACAGACAGAGAGGGTCAATAGGATATTGGAGGACATGTTGAGGTTGTATGTGATGCATCAACAATGCAAGTGGGAAGAGTATCTCTCCTTGCTAGAGTTCACGTACAACAATGGGTATGAGGAATCCTTGAGGATGTGTCCTTTTGACGCATTGTATGGGCAAAGTTGCAATACTGCTATCAGTTGGAGTGATCCAGTTAACTAGGTGTTGATTGCACTAGATATGTTGGCAGAAATAGAATAGGAAATGCAGGTGATCACAAAGAATCTAGAGGTAGAACATGATAGGCAGAACAGTTATGCATATCAGAACAGGTTGTTCAATGAGTTCCATGTTGGGGAACAGGTGTACTTGCACATCAAAACAAAGAAGAGCTCCTTGTGGATTGGGTCATGTGATAAGCTGGCACCATGGTTTTGTGGACCCTTTAACATTATTGAGAGGATTGGGCCAGTATCATATTGTCTTGCACTACCTTAGATAGTGAATGTCCATGACATTATCCATGTGTTATTTCTTAAGAAGTACATTAAAAATGTCGATAATGTGATTGACTAGTCTATATTGCAAATGGAACCAGATAGAGAATTCTAGCCATAGCGTCAGTGTATATATATTAGAGAAATAGGTGCTCACGCTCTAGAACCGAGAAATAAAGAAAGTTGAGATGTAGTGGAAGCACTTTGGTCTCGATGAAGCTACATGGGAGACGGTGGATCATATGCAGGCTATGTATCCTTCCTTGTTTCCCGGTTGAGGCAACACAATTTTTCCTTGGTGATTTTGGTGTGGTGTTTTGGTATATGTTTTGGTGATTTTGATATATATTCATATGTATATGGATGTAAATACCGCCATGAGATATGTTATAAACCTCCAATAAGCAGTATGGTTGTCATGTCATTATGATGTCATGGTTTGATGTTTTCATGTTGGTTGATTGTCAACAGGTTGATCATTGTAAATACTTCATCAAGATAAGTTATAAACCTCCATCGACAATATATATTTTTCGTATAGCACATTTGTGGTTATAGGTGTTGTTGAACACCAAAGACAGTGTTCCCCCAAGGGGGAGGGTTCTATAGGAATCCTTGTGAAAATTCGATTTAATAAAAGTCAATAAAGGAAAATCAATAAGCATGGATGATGGGACACTTATTCGAAGCCAAATGTTGGGAAGAATCTAAGTGATGTGAATCATTTGTGAGTGTTTATGGCAAAGGAAATTGGCAAAGGAAATGGTTAAGGCTTTGGAAAGGAAAAATTGTATTTTTGGCACATTTATTTATGAAAATAATGGAAATTAGGAGAAAAGGGAGTTGAAAGGCCACAGGATGAATGTGAGCAGGAAATTGAAGGAAAATAATGGAAAATGAATAAAATAGAGACCTCATTCTTAAAATGGCTTCTGAGGATCAGTTGGTAGCCTTTTTTCAATTTAGTTTTGGAGGTATCTCGTTATCTCTCTCTCTCTCTCTCTCTCTCCCATACTCTTGGAGACTTAGAGTTTTCTTGGAGCACTCTTTGTGGGTGTGGCATATTTGGATTCTTGGATCAAGAAGGCAAAAAAAGAGTAGGAAAGGACAAGAATGCATCAAGATCAGCAACTACATCATATTTTCTTGCAGGTATCAAATTGCATGTATGATTTCTTCACTAGTTTTGGCATGAATGACATATGCATGAGGATTTTTGGTTGAGATCTATCATTGACATGGGGGATTGTCTGGATTGAATGATCAATGTATCTATGACCTAATGGATGGAATGGAAGTTGATGTGTTCAGACATCAATGGTTCTTAGTGACTCTCAGCTAACTATGAGATCCTTATGCTCAACACTGTTATTTATACCTGTAGATTACGTATGCATGATATGTTTGATGAAATGCATACCATAGTCCAATTAAGGTCTTCAACAAGTATTTTATTTAGTACTATCATTTCCATTTTATTTTATTGATTTGAATAGATGGTTCAATTTTGGGCAGTGACCTGGGCTCTAGGTTTGAAAAAGTGGCTCAAATCTCGGAGTCGTTGGTAGAGTAAAAACAATATTTGTCTATGGTTGCTGGAAGGAAAGCCGCTGAGAGTGATTTTGTGCTTCTACTTGTTTTCTTACCTATAGCATGGTAGAGATTGAGCCTTAAATTGTCCAAAGGTTTAGTGGGACCCCAAGGCAAGTTGTATAAAGTATTGGATTGGCTCCTAAGGGTCCTCTAGTAGATGATTAATGTTTGTATGGTGTATTTTCATCGGTTCAACTTCCCTAACATGACTTAGGAGGTAGAAACATATCATAGTTGCCTCTTGTCGCATGATTAGCCCGACTGGTCAGTTGCTTGGGTAGATTTCAGAGGATCCATTACACCACTTCATTTCTTTCACTTGGTTTGGACTTCCCAATTTAGCTCCTACGTTTAAGGGGCAAGCCTACCCAAGCACAACATGATTCCTAGTAGCGACAACCTGATGAGTAAAAAATAAATATCATGAACAAATAACATGGTGATGTAAAGCACTCCATTTTCTTCACTTGGTTTGGACTTCCCAAATTAGCTCCTATTACCAAGGGGCACAACTACCTAGGCATGACATGATTCCTAGTAGTGACAACCCAATGAGTAAAAAGGAAATCTTGTGAATCGATGAAATGCTGATGTAAATCACTCCTTTTTTTCACTTAGTTTGGACTTCTGAATTTAGCTCCTACGTCCAAGGGCCACTGCTACCTAGGCATGACACAATTCCTAGTAGCGACAAACTGATGAGTAAAATATAAATCTCGTGAACTAAAGGTGAGCCTTTCCATAACTTCTAGATCATCATTTGTCTCCCCCTCTATGGCGGCTACATTTTTAGTTTCCCCTAGGAGTAAGGTAGTTATCTCCAGTGTGTAGACTGCAACAATCTTTTGGAGGTCTCCCACAAAAGGTGACATGTCTATAGTAGCTAAGAAGGAACTATCCGAGCTATTGTATCTAGGACTACCTTCATTCTACAGTTAAAGATAGGTAGGGGCTCCAAGAAATATTTTCTCAAATTAATTCCCTTTCTACCGTGAAAATGAGTTTAGTGAAGGTAGAGGTATTGAGTTCAAGCAGCTGACTTCATATAGATGCCTTAAGTGAGACTTCATATTTTATTTCATATTCATGATAACAACAAGCCCGATAAGGTAAATGCAGTCTGCATCGATAAAAGAAAACCATTTGTTAAATATTCAAGAGGTGTGGTTGGTAGAATCTTCCCATACATCATGCTTTAAGGTTTGGCCGATATTCATCGAGAGGCATACAATTGAGGGGATAAAAAACTTTTTTTTATACTGTTACTAGGGAATTATCTCTAGTTTAGAAACAAAATTTATTTGATAGCATTGGAATTTCACTCTATATCGAAGAAATGTTTTTAGTATAAAGGTTCATCTCTACTTCAAAGAGGAGAATAACCAGTAGAACGTTTGTGGGACAAATTCAAGGAAGTTTCCAAGTTATATTTTCATCTTAATTCTGTAGAGAAGGTTCATTCAAATCCTTAATACTTATATCAATTTAAGTTACATATAGCTTATTATTTATAAGACCTTAGCTTTGATTGGAGACTTCAGATTCTCAAATTCCACTGGGGATTCGCCACAACAAATTTAGATCCAATATCCATTGCTAGAAGATCTACATCCAAAGGAATATAAATTAGAAAAGGAGACTCCAAAAAATAGTAAAGGAACTTCAAATTTAATTTTTCCAAAATAGTTATGGTTATAGCTCTATTTTTATCAACAATGCCAACTTGAAATGCATTCCTAAATAAAGGAAAGACTTTGACAAGATCCATGGCCACCAGTAAAATAAATAGAGACTCGATTGAATAGCTAAAATTAATTAAGAAACCTATAAAAATGAAAATATCCAATCCAATAATTGTTATTCAATATATATATATATATATATATATATATATATATATATATATATATATATATTGAATAAGATATATTTGAATGTTGTTTCCTCTAGCACATGGATTTATCACCACCAATCAATATAAATAAAAATTATCCCATCTGGTTGGATTGTAGAAGAGAATTTCTTCCTTTTTCACATTCTTCCTCCTCCCATATCCTTCCTTTGTGAGATAATATCTCCTGGTGAATATGGATGAAGTTTTTGAATCAACAGTCACATATATTGTTGTTCCATGCAAGTACTTGCTTCTTCCAGTTACTCCTTATTGTATTCATTCTTTTGATGTATCCAAAACCTGGCTCTGATACCATAAGGGGGAATGTTGACACCTAATCCGAAACGGATGAGGTGAAGCCGGACAGTCATCTAGAAGATGAACTCATCCGTTTTTGTATATGTATAAATAATAATAGTTGAATGAATAATATCACTCAGTTGTTTTGCGCTCATTAATTTCTGAGCTAACCTGGCCTGACATGGTATCAGAGAACAGGTCCTAGGTTCCAGAAATAGCATAACTCCTCTGCTGCCTCATGAAACCTCTCCTCCCTGGCGCACCATCGCTGCATACGCTCTCTGCTCTTCTGACATCCCTTCTGACATCGCTGCATACGCCCTTCCTTTCCGCTGGTCTTTTTTTGAAACACTAATTGCTCATAACACTGCGTTGAGGTCCGTTCCCTATGCGTTTGAGATGGGTGTTAATTTCAGGCTTGTTTACTGACAGAGCAATTATTTGTGAACGCCGCGTTGAATGCTTTGACCGTGTTGAACCGTTGAATGTCATGAAGAGAACGAAGGTCTCCGCCCGGTTACCAATACTATCAAGGAAGAGAACGGTAAGATGACTGCGTTTATTGTAAGATGACTGCCGTTTTTATTGAAGTTGCTTTAATGTATTGAAGACCTGCGTTTAACGTATTGAAGACCTGCGTTTAACGTATTGAAGACCTGCCTTTTAACGGTGGTGAGAATCCTTTGCTAGTGTGTGATGCATTGGTGAATCCTGCATTGATATATCTGCTAGTGCGGTGTGAGCGTGGATGGTTTGTTCGTTGTCTCATGGTCGATGATTGTTCGTTGTATTGCTGCATCCGAAGTGTAAAATTCAAAGTGCCAAAGTTGAATGCTAAGAATGAGTCATGGGTGGATCAGTAGATAAAGGAGGCATTGAGTGATTGCGTTTTCCTTTATAGACTGCGTTGATGCATTGAGTAACTGTGTTTTCCTTTATTGGAAATGACTGCCTTACATTGTATTGATATATATTGAGTTTAATGCAGAGATATATATTGAGACCTGCGTGTGCTATTGATACCTGCGTTTAATGCAGTGATATATATATTGAGACCTGCGTGTGCAGATATATATTGAGTTTAATGCAGTGATATATATTGAGACCTGCAGTGATATATATTGAGACCTGCGGTGATATATATTGAGACCTTAATGCTATTGGTAACTGCATTTTTTTAAACAGTAATATATATTGATATATGGAAAAGCAGTGAGCGCCCTCATTTTTTTTAAAACAGTAATATAGTGATATATGTGAGCAGTCTTTGAGCAGTGAACACTATTTGAGCACCCTTTGATTGATATATTTGAGCAGTGAACAGTGCATTGAGCCCCCTTGTTTTGTTGAACAATGATATGTGAGCAGTGATATATATATATATTGTTGGAATGTTAGAAGAAAATAAAATTGCATAAGGCAATCATATAAGGATTTTTTTTTTCCTCTCAACAGAAGTGTTTTTGGCAGAGATATTTTTCTACAGAATGCATTCAATCATTGCTATGGTCGGAATAGTTCTCACTGGCAAGGAGAACTATTCTGAATGGTCCCGGATGGTAAAACACACCCTTATCTACAATGAGCTATGGAAAGGTGTGTGTGTCGGAGAAGAAGACAGAGACCCTGTGCAGCCCACATCAGACAAAGAACTCACCATTTGGGAAAACAAGAACAGCAAAGCCTTTGCATTGATCACAACATCTGTCAATGAGGAAGTAAGTCGTCATATTTCCTGCTATTCCACTGCCTTTGAAGCTTTACAAAAGCTGAAAGAACTCTATGATACACATTCTGCACTTGAAGTTGTTCAGCTCATGATTAAACTCTTCACTCTTGAACTGAAAAATAACGATCCTCTTGCTCTTGCATTTGAAATAAAGTCTATAATGCATGATATAAAATCCAGTAAGGTTGAGCTGGATATCTCTCTTATTGCCTTTCTCAAAGCACTCTATCCTACCTACTCCAATTATCTTGAGTCTTTACAAGCAAATGGAAACCTTAAAGATATAACCTTTGACTCTCTTGTGAAAAAGTTTGCTGAAAGAGAGAAAGCCTTTGGAAAGAAAACAGTCCCTGAATCTTCTGAAGAGACTGTTTGCCTTGCTCACAAAGAAAAGCATCCTGCTCAAGATTCTGCAAGAGGAAGAGGTGGACGAAGAGGAAGAGGAAGATACTTCAGAGGCAGGGGGGGCAGACATTCTCAAGCAGAAAAGGCAGATCTGCATTGCATTCGCTGCAAACGAAATGGATCACATGATGCTTCTACATGCAAGCTACCATGGGACAAAGTTGACCAGAGAAGAAATCAGCAGAAAGGTAAAATTGATGACTCAGACAAAGGTAAAGCACCTGAATATGCACACTATATTGAGGCACAATGTAATATTGGAGTAAATGAAGATTTGTTTAATGCTTCACTTGCTTCTTCGAAAAATGACTGGTTGCTTGATTCAGGAGCAACCTGTCATATGACTCATAGGAGAGATTTCTTTGAAGATTTCACTAACAATGTTGATGGAGCAGTATACTTTGCAGATCAGTCAAAAATCAAGCCATCAGGGCTTGGCACAATCAGGCTTAAACTGCCTAGTCTTCCAGACTTTCTTCTGGATCATGTTCTATATCTCCCACAGCTGAAGAGAAACTTGCTGTCCCTAGTCCACATCCGCCAGCAAGGTCACTCCATTCACATGTTTGATGGCAAGCTTGAGGTAAGAAAGGCATCTGACCACTCACTTGTCATGAGGGGTATAGAAGAAGAAAGACTCCTTAAACTGCAAGGAACCTCTGCTCATGCACAACATTTCTCATATATTTCTCATCATGAAGAAGGTGCACTTCCATCAAGTTTATTATGGCATGCTAGATTTGGACATTTAAACTATGATAGTCTCCGCTTGTTGAAGAAAAATGGTGTTGCTGGTTTGCCTACAATTCCTAGAAAACATAAACAATGTGATGCTTGCATTCTAGGAAAGCACAGCAAACAGTCTTTTCATGATTCACATTCAAGAGCACATAGGAAGCTTGAACTTATTCATTCAGATTTATGTGGTCCAATGCATGTTTCTTCTGCAAATGGAAATAAATATATCATGAGATTTATTGATGATTACACCAGAATGTGTTGGGTTTACTTATTGAAGAACAAATCTGATGCTTTTCAAACATTCAAGAATTTTCATAAATGGATTGAAAATGATGCACAATCTCATATTGGGTCTATTCGCACTGATAATGGAAAAGAATATACATCAAATGAATTTGAACACTATCTTCTCCAACATGGGATTAAACATCAAACAACTGTGCCTTATAATCCTCAACAGAATGGTGTAACTGAAAGAATGAACAAAACAATTTTGAATATGGTACGATCCATGCTTTTCTTCAAAAATGTAAAGACAATGTTTTGGGCTGATGCTGTTCTATGTGCTGCATATATAAAGAATAAATGTCCATCTAGTGCTATAAGAAACAAGACTCCTTATGAATTGTGGTATGGACATGTTCCTTCGGTAAAACATCTCAGGATATTTGGTTCCACCTGTTATGCTTTAATACCAAAGGTACATAGAAACAAACTTGGTGCTAGAAGTCGTAAGTGTATCTTCCTGGGGTATTCAAACACATCTAAAGCATACCGCCTTTATGATGAAGTAAATAAAAAGTTTGTTTTATCTAGAGATGTCATTTTTCTTGAATCATCCAAATCTGACAGTGTTGTTGAGCGGCAACTTGATCGCTTGGATAGATTCACAAAACCGAAATCATTTCAAGAGTTTGATAATCAGATTCCACATCTTGAAGGGGGGATTCCTATACTAGATCAACATGTGGAATCTTATTTTGAAGAACAACCTCCCCTGCATGACACTCCAACAACGGATGATGCTTTAAGTGATGTAATTGATAGAATTGGGAGACTCAATCTTGATTCAGACCCAACTCAATCAACAGAACAGCCTGGACCATCTCAGAAAGGTCCCCCAAAGTGGCTGACAAAGACACTTGAAAGTGTTCATCCTGATGAAATTGGAAAAACAGGAACCCGAAATTCAAACCGACAAGATGGAGGTGATGTAGATAACTCTAATTCACCTGTTGATATGGATGTTACTTATGATTGTGAATTGAACTTGTCTACAGATTTTGAACCAACTTCCTTCAAAGAAGCTGCTTCTCATGATGAATGGAAAGAAGCGATGCAGAAGGAGTATGATGCCCTCATAAAGAATGGTACTTGGAAGCTGGTTGATCCTCCATTTGGAACCAAACCAATTGGCTGCAAGTGGGTCTACAAGAACAAGTACAAAGCTGATGGCTCACTTGACAAGCACAAAGCTAGGCTTGTGGCAAAAGGTTTTGCACAGAAGGAAGGGGTCGATTATGAGGAAACTTTTGCTCCCACAGCAAAATGGGCCACCATCCGGACACTCTTTGCACTAGCTGCTCAGAACGGTTGGAAAGTCCATCAAATGGATGTAAAAACTGCATTCTTGAATGGAGATCTAAGAGAAAATGTTTTTATGTCCCAGCCTGAAGGATTTGCTGTGAAAGGACATGAACACAAAGTATGCAAACTTGTGAAGTCCTTGTATGGCCTCAAACAAGCACCACGAGCCTGGTATGAAAAACTAACTGAGCATCTTCTGAAACTCAACTTCAAACATTTTGATCTTGATGATGCAACTTTATTTGTCAAGAAAGTTGGCAAAACAGTTGTATATCTTGTGGTATATGTAGATGATCTTTTAATTACAGGGAACAATGAAAGCTATATTGCATCCATAAAGAAAGAATTAGGAAATTTTTTTGAAATGACTGATTTGGGCTATGTTCATTACTATCTTGGCATTGAAGTAACCCAACATCCAAAGTCCATATTTCTTTCTCAAAAGAAATACATTGGAGATTTGTTATACAGATTTGGCATGACAGAGTGCAATCCCCTTTCTACTCCAATGGAACAAAACTTGAAGCTCACATCTACTGAAGGAAAAGAATTTGAGGATGCAACAAAGTATAGACATCTTGTAGGAAGTCTCATCTACCTCACTACTACCAGACCAGACATTTCATTTGCTGTTGGAATCCTCTCCAGGTTTATGCAAAAGCCTTGTGAGGGACATTGGTCTGCTGCAAAAAGAGTTCTAAGATACTTGAAGGGAACTCAAGACCTTGGAATCAAGTATACACAGGTGGACGACTTCAACTTGATTGGATACTCTGATTCAGACTTCGATGGAGACAAAGAAACTGGGGTATCTACTTCAGGAGAGCTGTCTCCTGGAGATCACGCAAACAATCAGTACCAGCAGATTCCACAACAAAAGCAGAATATGTGGCAGCAGCTGAAGCAACGAAAGAAATTGTGTGGCTCAGGAAAATTCTTGAAGATTTGCAAGTAAAACAACTACAATCTACTCCACTCATGATTGATTACACATCTGCAATAAAGTTGGCCAAGAATCCAAAGTTCCATGATCGTACTAAGCACATCAATACTAAATATCATCTGATATGACATCATGTTGAGGCCAAAACAATCCATCTCCGTCATTGTTCCACAAACGAGCAAATTGCAGACATCTTCACCAAAGCGCTTGGAAGAGAAAAGCTTGAAAGATTCAGAACGATGCTTGGACTCACCAACATCCCTTCAGATTAAGGGGGGGAATGTTGACACCTAATCCGAAACGGATGAGGTGAAGCCGGACAGTCATCTAGAAGATGAACTGATCCGTTTTTGTATATGTATAAATAATAATAGTTGAATGAATAATATCACTCAGTTGTTTTGCGCTCATTAATTTCTGAGCTAACCTGGCCTGACAAATATAAATAAAAATTATCCCATCTAGTTGGATTGTAGAAGATAATTTCTTCTTTTTTCACATTCTTCCTCCTCCCATATCCTTCCTTTGTGAGATAATATCTCCTGGTGAATATGGATGAAGTTTCAGAATCAACAGTCACATATATTGTTGTTCCATGCAAGTACTTGCTTCTTCCAGTTACTCCTTATTGTATTCATTCTTTTGATGTATCCAAACCTCAGTCGATATGGCTAGAGTTGCACAATCAATAGTTACATATATTTTTGTTCCCTGCAAGTACATGCTTCTTCTAACTATTCCTTACTATATTCATTCCTTTGATGTATGCAAACAATTGAATGGATGGAGAATAGATCGTATGTGTATAGATTCATTGCTCTATATAGAAATGACCTCCACTAAGAGTTAGAAAAGAGGTCTATAGTTACTAATAAATTGCAAGTTGGTGACCTAATGAAGGATGTCCAAGCTCCAGTAAGTGCAGGAGATGGAGAATTTCTCATGAGCATGTGTAGAAGATGGAGAATTTCTCATGAGCATCTCCATTAGTATGCCATCTTTATTCATTTATGCTCATCAAAATTCATCTCCAATGATATGAATAACTTGTTTTCTCATGACCATCTCCATTGGTATGCCATCTTTATCCATCTATGCTCATCAGAATTCATCTCCAAAGATATCAATAACTTGTATGTAGATATCAATAACTTGTATGTAAAAACTTCCTCGGACCTCAATTTTACGATTGAAAAATAAATGACACCAGTAAGGGACAAATAGCTTAGGCCGCTAAGTCCATTGGCGTTGGAAGAGGCTATAAATAATTCTTGATATCAAGGCCTTCCCGTGGTTCGTTAATGTAACTAATTTGTAGGGTTGTAACCAACTTTAAATGAACTCTCCATTGCATATGATGATTCAATAACGGATAATTTTTTAATCATCTAACAGGTCAAATCAATGGTGCAAGGCAGTACACGATGGCACCAGAGGTGAGCTTTTCCCACAGGAAGGTTTTACGACGCAATTATAATTATAATTATTAATTATATTTTACTTTTAGTTTTATTTAATTTGACCAATTCAAAGTATTTTATTGATAATTATCATTATTATTTTCATTTTTATTTAGTTTTGATATTTAGAGGACATTACAAATATCTACATAATAGGTTGGAGAGTGGCTCTCTATGCAATTATTTTTAACCATTTATTACTTTTAGTTGAGCACACATGCAAATGTTTGCAAACATTTACTCCACTACAACATCTAATCATAGCTCTTTTTTAGATTTAATTTTAAAAATGTTATAAAATAACATTAAAATTAAATATTTTTAAACATTTTGATTTCGAAATGAGTTATGGTTTTTAGGAAAGTGGTATTGATAAGCCATGTATTGGCCCATGGTATTGTAACAAAAAATATTTACAAATTAATAGTATGCATCGTAAAATGGGGGTTAATATAAATGTTTAAGAATATTGTTATATTCTATGTTTATTGTAGGTATTAAATTTTAGTTCTAAAATTGCTATACAATTAAATTGAAATAAAATATTTATAATTTTTTTTTATAAGTTAGGTTTTTTGGGTATCTAGTAGCCATGGTATTGAGCGATGATATTTAAAAAATCATATTTAAAAGTTGATAATATCCATGGTAAATTCGGTTGAATATTCATGGTTAAGACCCTTATTATATTATAAATACTAAATTTTTATGGGCTTATTAATTATTTTTTAATATGTTACCAAATAATTATTTTTATATAGTAAAATGGATGTTACTTTCTAACTACTATTTTAATGCGATATTAGATGTATATTATGACTTTGTTTTATATAAAAAATTGTTTATCATTTTATTAACAAAAAAAAATTACAAAAAAAAAAAAAAAATTTAAAAATTATTTACATTTAACACCTACACTATCAATATTATACTACGCAACAACATAGATTCATCTACCAAGCCTCGAGAGAGATCAAATATCTTATTTCCATAAAAGAGGTTTAAACTCAATAGATTTGATTCCTCTGGGTGCTTGGTAGATGAGACATTAATATGGATCTATGTTGGTTATAATTATTAATTTAATTTAATTTTTTGTTTTAGATAATTTGACTAAGTCAAAGTGTTTTATTGATAATTATAATTATTATTTTATTTTGATGTTTACATGACATGACAACATCTCTACATACTCGGTTGAAGAGTGAAACTCTATGCAATTACATTTAACCTTTTATTACTTTTTAATTGAGCACACATGTAAATCTTTACAAACACTTACATCATTACAACATATTCCCATAGCTTTTTCCTTTTAGATTTAATTTTAAAAATGTTATAAAAAAACCAAAATTAAATATTTTTAAATATTTTGATTTTGAAATGAGTTATGGTTTTTGGACAAGTGGTCTTGATAAGCTATGGTATTGGCCCATGGTATAGTAACAAAGCCTATTTACAAGTTAATATTATGCATCATAATTAAATATTTTTCAATATTTTGATTTTGAAATGAGTTATGGCTTTTGGACATGTGGTATTGACAAGCTATGGTATTGGCCCATGGTATAGTAACAAAGCCTATTTACAAGTTAATATTATGCATCATAAAATGATGCGTTAGTAAACATGGTTAAGAATATTTTTATATTGTATGTTTATTGTAAGTGTTAAGTTTTCATTTAAAATTTGTTATAAAATAAAATTGAAATAAAATATTTATAATATTTTTTTGAAATGAGTTATGATACTCGGATATGGGGTAGTGATAATCTATGATATTGGCCCATTGGCCCATGGTATTGTAATAAATCCCATTTAGAAGTTGATAATATCCATGGTAAAATGGGTTGAATGTAAATATTAAAATTTTAAGTATTTATTAATTAAATTTAAATATGTTATGGAATTATTATTTTAATTTATATGGTAAAATGGATGTTAATTTATAACTACTATTTATGTGTGATACATTTTAATGGGATATGTATATTATGACTTTCTTTTATTTAAATTTTTTTTCATCATTTTGTAATTTGACAAAAAACAAATTATAATATAAAAAAATTGAACTTAAAAAATATTAACATCTAAGTTATAATATCTAATGCCTACACATCAACACCATACTTGGTTGCAGAGAGACTCTTCAACGCTATATTGGGATGTAGGCAATTGGTAATTATGTGTATTTCCATGTTACAAGTCATGTTATGGTTTTAGTGTTAGCATTAATATTTTTATTTTTTTTATTACTTAGCATACAATTTGATATCCCAATTATTATGTTATTGAGAAAAAACACATAATTTAAACTTAAGTTTTGAAAAGCTTCTTATAGATAATGAGTAGTTTTATTTCACACAAAATTATTTAATGATTTTGTTTGGTATAAAAAATGTATTGTATCAAGCTTATTTTCTAACTTCTATGTTTATGAGTATGTTTGGATGTGAACTTTTACAAAATCGACTTTAACATTACAAAAAGAACTTTTGATTTACATCATTGACAATTGTGACAACCCTTTAAGTTTCAAACATTTTGAGAATTATTCATGTGTCTTTAACTCTACCTCATTGTAAGCCAAAAATTAACGAGATATAACCTTTATAACATTAATGCTTCAAGCAACATGTGTTAGGTATAGGTGAGATTCTCAAGAATGACCAAAGGAGGGAAAAATAATTTTTATTATTATTAAACTTATGCATTATAGATTATACTTTAATATCCCACACTACGATTCATTTTTGCATGATTCGTGGAATAATGTGAATAATGAATATCTGCATTAAAATAATAATATAGTGGGTTTGATGACTAACTTAATTTAGTTTAGAGTTTGTATAGATCATGAGAAGCTGCAAATCATGTATACATTTACTTAAATAATAAGTTATGGATGTAATCATGCTATATTTTCATTATAGAAAGACGTATAAAGAAACTAGGATCTCTTATTTGATTTTACATTGCTTTGATAGAATTATTAATTTTCAACAAAGGCCTCAAGATTTAGTACAATTTCTCCTTTTCTAATAATGTTTAGAGTAAACATGATTCTCATGGTTAAGTATAATTCATGTGTTCAAGCTATGATTCAAAGATCATCTAAGATGTAGTATAGTTTGACAAGTCCCGATAGTTTTTCCTCATTAGAGATCATGGGTTAAAATCCAAAGAGGGATAGAGTATACAAATGTTTTTAAATGGATTCATTGCCCCAAATAACACCTGGGGTATAGTGAAAAATCACAATCTCATCCACAACTATATCAGCATGGAAACCAAAAATACCAAAATATCAAATAGTTAGAGTGCACCCTACCTTAAACATTTCATACAACTTCAACTTCATGTTAATAATGTAATTAAATATTTATACTCTACCTCAACAAACTTTGCATACACATCTTGACATAATAATATTACCCTAGCATAATTATGTTGGAGTTTTTGGATCTAACTAGGTGATCAAATCCTAGGCCCAAACTCAAACGCAAAAGTCTTGATGCAAAGGTAGATCTTTGGATATAGATCAGTCTATTAAATACGATGCCTAACTGCAAGTATTTCAAGGAGGATGCTAAGGTTTTGTGAGGGTTGATGCAAAGTTTTTGTTTTATTTTTTCTTTTGTATCAAGAGAATTGAATGATTTGTCATTTGTCATTGAGGAGGTCTAGGGTTGAGTCAAAGGGACTACCCCTATTCTCCTGAGCCTAAAGTAACAAACCACAAGTCATGTTAGGTGGATTAAACAAGTTGTGAACTTGTGGGTGGGTGCAGGAGGTGGGGGTGTGTGTTGACGTTTCAGGTGAAATATATGCAAGCACAATATTTATGAACTATCAGTAATTATATTGAATCTTCAATTCTACAATGTACAAGCTAAACCTTGGGAAACCCCAAATTTACACTTAGTCAATTTTCACAACTTCGGCAAACTCGGTTGCCCAGCTCGTCGGAACCTTCGCACGGTCGCCACATGACTCTTCCACCCGTCATTCACCTCGTCACATGTCTTCGTCGGTTCGCTCTTCGTTTGGTCGCAAACGCCCAAACCGTGTACACCTTCCGACATGCAGTCCCGCTTGCCAACTCTTGACAAATGCCCAAATTTTTTGAATAGCACATAGTACCGCCTACCCAACTCTATGACCTCCGGTTCCAACCTTTGTTCACCTTTCGTGCACACTTGCATGATGGACGGGCGGTCACCCGAGTTTCCAAGACACCCACGCCATGTCGTCGCACAATTCGGGCACCACATGTTCACCATGCATGCCTCACCTGACCACTGGGCACACCTTTGCCCACACCTTCACCCAACACTGAGTTCAACACTTCTTCATGCACAACTGCCCAATAACGGGTGCATGTATATCTGCGCCTTCACCTTCTTGAATATGCGCACAAGACTGCGCCTCTACTCCATGTAGCGAAGATGTGAAGTGATCAAATGTGATGTCTGAAATGATCCAATCATATGGTAATATATATGCATCACAAATGTGGGTGGGTTGTCCAGCCGACCACCCAACCTATGCTACGCACATCCCTTCGAAAGCTCAACAAATGTGTCAGCCTTCCTCCATCCACAAGTCGGCCTTCACCAATTTGTTCCACGCTCTAAGCATGGTATAAACATGCCAACTCTCTTCCATATCGTCGCACTTCAAGAGAGCTCACATAACTTCGTCGCACCACAGCTTCGCACGCCCAACCGTGCGATCACCCGTGGTTGCACTTCGGGCAGACGCGCCAAGGACCGCAAGTCCTTACATCCTCCTCCACCTGAGGTCGTTGTCATCCTCGACAACATACTGTTGGGGGGAAAAGTATCTAATGCAGAATGCCTCTATCCCACTCTAAGGGTGATAGTACCTCAGCAACAACTGAATGCAAAGCTATTCAAGAATTTTTCTTTATGAGATGAGAGAGGGAAGAAAAGGATGATCTACTAACCGTTATCTTGCGCTAATAGTCGATCCAGTCTTCACTCCTTGCTGCTTGCTCCTAGCTCCTTGCCCTTTCACCGGCCCAGCTACACACAGATCCTGTAAAAGCACAAGAAAAGGAAACTACAAGAAGCATGCATCCATAATCGATCTAAGGATTAGAATAAACCAAATATACAAGCATCAATTCATCATCAAGATACATGCATATAGAAGAACCTCAAATACTTTATTGATAATAGAAGTAAAGTTCTGAGAGAGTTACAACCACAGTAGGCCCAATCCAGCAACACCTCCCAGCTGAAAGAAATCTCCTCTTCACCTCCTTCAAGCAAAACACCCAATAGCTCTATACTCAAACCAACAGCACTTCCTTACTTGCACAAAATTCCAGCCCCCCTAGACCTCATGAGAGAGATCTATATATAGGGTTTTGGAGAAAGGATGAGTCATCTTGAGACTGGCATGAAGATGACTAGTGTCCTCTCCCACTTTAGTTAATCTTCAGTTCTTGAGTCCACTTGGAGATTCTTGCTTCCACTTGGAGATCAAGACCCTCTTACTCATCACAGGGCGAATTCCCTGAACCAAGTGTCAGTTTGGAAGCTTCCTGGGCAGTTGACACCTTGCAGAATGACTGTGCCACTTGGCCAATCTCGCCCAGCGTAGGTAGCCTTCATTAGTTTTGACCCTCAGCGTAGGTACAGAGAGGAGCAGTTGACTTTCAGTGCAGATGCTCAGTGGAGCAGCTGACATGATCCAAAAATAGCCTGTTTTTGAGTGTTTTTAGGTGGAGAACTGATTTTCAGTGCTGTGGTTTGCAGAACTTGTTCCTCTAATGGTAAGAACAACATGTTTAGGGACTTTGGATCCCTCAGATTATTGACATTTTATGCTCCATGCTGTTAGGCACAAAAATGTCTATAACAGTTGCCCCCTAAAGTATGAGGTCGTTTATCGGGTGAAATGCTTTATCAGGAGGATTCGAAGTTCATTCAATCGCTGAGAGGTGCCCTGCAATAAAATACAATACAATACATTATTTTTCATTCTGCTTTCATGATCTAGCTGAGGCGGGCATTCCCATGCTCAGCTTTATAAATTCATTTTGGTACATATAACAGACGACCGTCTCATGATAGACTGATAATTCTCTGCACAAATTATCATCCTTTGAGTAGGATGATCATCTGCTGCAATAATGTACATATCAAATGTCTTTATATTTCCTGAATATATATCGCAACCCGGATGGATGAAACTAGATCCGGGGTCTTCAATCTTGTTCGATCTTCACTCTAAGTACAAGTCGATCCATGTGAGAATTGCGTTGAAGTCGAACATGGAAAGACATCGCTTGATTACCGGTCAATAATGTAAACCATTAACAAGCGCGAGAGGAATCACCAATAATGACAATGACCCTCAAGGTACTGCAGTACAATTCACGTGGTGTGAATAAAGGACTTGGCGTCGAACACCACGCAAAATCTTCTGGTCGAAGGTCATTGATGTATACCTGTCGCCGGAAGTGAGAAACTTGCCATTGAGGCATGCAAGCTTCAAAGTACTGGGGGGGTGTTCCTAGATCAACTTCTTGGATAATGAGCTGAAGTCGACAAGAAGCGATCCGTCAAAGGAGGGCCTTAATGAATCCCATATCAGTGACACGGAACGGAGCTAATGACTTTAGTGGAGGTGAAAACAATCTGTGAGATATGATTCAGGGTGGCGATCATGGGTGGATGAAGGATAATGTATGGCAGTGGATGGGACACGGTTGACTCTTTCTGAACACATCTCTTGAACATATAACGACACTGATGTGATCGATCGGTAGCATTACCCCAAATGTGGATGGTTTGGCGAGGACCATGGTGATGAGACCGGTGAATGAAACAACCCAACCCGATGTAATACGGAGGACAAAGTGTCATGTTCAAGAGCGACTTGCTACCATTAAAGCTTTGAGGTTCTCCCAATTTTTCCCCAGTCATTTCTGACCAGTACCTCTTTATTTTTGTCAAGCTTGAGGAGGATAACATATGCTTGTTCTATAACCTGCCCTTCGGGCAAGCCCATCGCTATGTTTTAACGAGCCTAGCGATAGGGAAACTCGTTCTCGTCTAAAGACAAGTTTGTCGCTATTTAATCATTTTAACGAGTCTAGTGACAAAGACAACTCGGTCCTTTTCATTTTTAGAGAGTCTGAAAAGGTATAGAAAGTTAACTCCAAAATTCCTTTTTCGTCATCTAATCCCTTAAGTCTGAAAAAGTATAAAACAATACATAAGGGATGAGTTTTCGATTACTTTAACGAGCCGAATAAAACAAGCGCTTGACCTTTTTGTGCAATAATCCCTCAAGTCCAAAAAGATTAAAATCTAGAGGAGGGATAGCTCTTCCGGTCACTTTAACGAGCTGGAAGGCCAAAAATTGGCAAACTTTTCATATTTTACGAGTCAGGAGAAAAGAGCTCAAAGAAGACTCGTCTTTTGAGGAACGAGTGATAAACAGGGATAGCAGCAGATTCCAGGTACAGGTTGGAATTTTCCAATCACGACAGTGTCACAAGGATGGCTAAGTGAAATCACTCTTCGCAGCTGTTCCTCAAAATGGGTAAACAATCATATGGGGGTGAATGATCGGCCAAATGGAATGGAGGTGGCAGGTGTAAACACGACCAAGGCTTTTATGGCTAATAAATTTACGATCACAATGGTTATTTACCGGTACTGGGTTCATTTTTTAAAGAGCTTGAATGCGCCAAAACACTGCTCAAAAGCTTATGTTTATTTTTTAACGAGCATGAACTATGACTCTAAAACTGCTCGGATCTCGCTTTTCTATTTTTTAACGAGCATAAATTCTGCGGTAAAACTGCTCGATGTAATTTTGTATGCCCCCAGCATAATAATGAAAACGAGGCACATGCCCCCTAGACTCTAGGGGGCCGCTTCATTTTTTTTTAATGAGGTTGACACCGTAAAGAACCATCCTCTTGACTCTTTATTTCATTTTTTAACGAGGTTGACCTGAGATAGGAACTATCCTCGAAGTTTTCGATCCATTAGAAATAGAAGGTTTCATATTCCGTTGTGGCCATTTCCGCCAGATTAATTGGAGGCGGTAGGGCAAAAGTACCCTTTAAAGTGGGGTCTTTTAGGAAAATTACTCTGATATTTTGGAGAGAATGATTCCTTCCGTGGATCAATGGAATGCTCCCCGTAGTAAATGGTGGCACAACTTCTGCCGAAGTTGTCGTCGAACTGCTTGGTTGATCTTTTCCCTTGCCGTTTGACAACTGCGGACTGCCGTAATCCTTGTTCCTTGTTGAAATCCAAGCATCATTCTGTTGCTTGGATGTTGACAACATCAGCACCTGGCTTGGGGAAGCATTTCCACTATCAACCATATTTTGACCTGGGTTTGGAAACGGATCAGTCAACACCGCTGGATTTTTTGAACTCTTAAAGAATCTTTTTATCTCATCTTTGTATGGACAGTCTGCTGTCCAATGATCCTCGTCACATATAAAACATGGACTTTTTGGTTTTCCTTTCCTAGGAGAGTTTGAAGAGGATCTATTAGGAGATGATTTTCCTTGTTCCTTCTTCTTCCCTTTGTTTTGTTTCTTCTTGCTTCCTGGTTGATTGGTTTCTTTGCCTTTATCTTCCGAAACGGCATTTACTTCCGAAGCAAGAATATCTGCTTTTGCATTTTGATCCGAATTCTTACGGGCTTTCTTTGCGGAAGCCTTTATCGATTTCGTGTTTGCGGTGCCAATCACGCCATCACCGGCATGAGAGTCACTATTTGATTTAGGAGGGGGAGGAATTGAAAATTCCGGTCTAGGGGCGTCAGGTATTTTGTCATAGAGTGTGCCGGACTGAGTATACACTAAGTCCAAATATTGTGCACGAGCAATCACTTGCTCCTCTGTTACGACTCCCCCCTTGGCCACATCTTCCGTAATAGCCGGAAGTAACGACTTTATAAACCATTCAGCTAATAGCTGATCGGGAACATATGTTTTCACCATCCTACGACGACGACGCCACTCATGTATATGATCAGATATATGGGTAGCAGTTGTCTGTTTGAAGTTGGTTAATATTTCTGTTCCCGTTTCATACCTTATCGGTAACTGAAAGTGGGTTAAGAAGGTCGTGGCTAGGGAACTAAAGTTGTCGAAAGAGGCTCTTGGCAATTCAATATACCATTTAGCCGCTGGACCTGTCAATGTCCTCTGAAAAAGGCGAAGTCTTATCGAATCATCGTTAAGGGTGTTCGACGAACACCACAGATGAAAGGTCATCACGTGATTCGACGGGTCTTCACCTGGATTTCCATTGAATTTAGGAATGTCAGATGGAAGTTTATGAGGAATCGCTGGCCACCAAGGGGCATAAGCAATCGGATCGTTTGTTAACCGATGTAAATCAGGTAACTCTAAAGTTGCCACGAATGGTAACTGTTGATTCAGGTTAGGCGAAGCATAACCAGGGTACGATGGAATCGCTTGAGCAGTGGGTCTTTGCATACCAGCATAATGTAATTGATGTTGGTACGATTGATACGGTTGGTGGACTTGACCACTGTAAAGTTGTTGGTTTTGACCGTTTTGGATAAACGGTTGTCCACTATTCGCAAAGATCTGCTGCTCAGAACATTGGTATACTTGCTGGAACTGCGGTTGTTGGTATTGCACAAGCCATGGTTGTGACGCCATGTTTTGTTGCACCATGCTAACCATTGGACCAAGGTGTGGGGTAATTGTACTCGTTTGTACTTGTGTCGACCCACCAGTTGGCGATTTTGGTTGTGACCCATGGTCAAGCGACTGTTGCATTACAACCTGAGGTTGACATGTAACAGGTATCGCTTGAACTTGCGACACGGTTACAATAGCAGGTGTGGTTGGGATGTTCGTCACAGGTACACACTGTTGCATAGAATATACAATCCTTGGTTGTTGAGGTAGCACAGGTACCCAACTACTTGATGCAATTCCAGTATAACCCGAATACTGTTGAGAACTGCCATATGGATATCCTCCCGGAGGAGGTAATGAAAGGGCATACTGCCCCCCATATGGTAGCAATCCGGAACTTAGAGGGATTGTTAGTCCTCGAGGACTAGATGGCCCAAATTGACCTCCATGAGGATCAATCTGTCGAGTTTCAACATAAGAATTACCGGGTATTACTCGGGATGAACAAGCTGGAACAGACCACACTGTCGAAATAGTCCCTTGGTGGACTCCTTCTAGCTGTTGAGAACTAGTTGGGACAGCTGGTATGCCGACAAACATCGTCGGAGTGACGGCAGGAGCTTCTGCTGTCACTGTGTCATTTGACACAGTCCTAGATGATGACGGTTGTTCAGAAATTTTAAGTCTATCCAATAGATTGCCTAGCGATTCTACAGGGACTTCCACTTGTGATGGATTAACCTCTGATGAAGGAAAGAGAGTGACCCCGACTCCAAAATGAGTTGGAGTACTTGCTTGCGGATCCTCTACAATTTCCTCTATCGCAATCAAACCTGGTGGAAGAGGAAGACCGTCAGGTCCGTAAAATATTTCTGGTGCCGAAGAAGTGGTTGCTTCGACAGCGACAGTTGTTTGAGGAGCAAAACTCTCTGGACCGGTTACAGATGGAACTGGTTCAGTTACACAAGTAGTTGCCCCCAGACTAGGATCAATATTACTGTCCTTCTGTGGCTGTTGAACTTCTTCTATAGAGGCAGGGTTTCCAGAAATGTTAGGAGTAACCGGAACCTCGGATGTAGTAGGAACACTTGTTCTAACTTTCAAAGGAGATTTTGAACCGGTTAAACGAGTTCGCTTTGCCCGTACTGTTTTCGATTCCGGGGACAAAGACGGTTGACTCGCAAGCCTCCACGAACGATGTATTTTTAATTGACTTTCTTCCACGATTGCGGATTACTCGATCAACTAAAATATTAAAAGGGGAAATTTGTGTTTCCGAATTGAATGAATTTTATTAGACGCTTTTAGACACAACTTGCTTTTTCACTTTTTAAGAGTCGAGAAAAAGCTAAAGATGACTCTAGTCTCCTTCGATGTATTAACGAGCCCGAAGTGACAAATGCTCGGTTGGACTTTTTCAGTTATAGAGTTTGAAAAAGGCCAAAAGAAACTGCTCTGGAGATCTAGGCAGAGGGTGTGCCAAACCTTTCGCAAAACCACAGAATACGTTTTACGGTATGAGTGGTCGATCTTCGTGAATGCTGTGTTCACTGCATTGCGATCAGTAGGGCGGCCGACACGGTTTCCTATGGATAAAGGCTTTGATCCTATAGGGGTCTCCCAATATATAGGCGACGGTACGTGGGAGCACAAGTCCATATTAGTGCCACCGACTCTCAGGAGGAATCACCCACCTTCGTCGAGATCGACAGTCACTATGTTTAACGACGCCGGAACATGTCTCTAGCTTAGACCTCTAGATGTTTGCGTTATGTTTCAAAGCGTTGCTAGGTTCATTCAATATATTTTATGTTGATCTTTTTAAAGTTTGCCTTTCAAGGTTCACCACGAGATGTATTGATACAAATTCCTAAATGCAGTCTAAGATGAGAAGCAAGCTTTTCTAATCTTTTTGACTTATGAAAATCTTAACTACTGAGGGAAAAGAGAGATAAAATCCTTTTCACACAGATCAAAGAGCACTCGCTAATGCACTTTTTCCTTAAATCAGCATACAAACTTAATGCAAAATTCAAAAATGCAAGTATTTCTTTTCTCTTCCTTAATGTTTGATGAAATACAAAAAGAAAGTTGTTGTATAATTTAGAATTCAATTTGAAGCGAAAGAAAACAAGTTTGTCCAAAATCAAAAGAGACACCTTAAGGTTTACTTGTTTCGACACTATAAATATATAAATTCAAACCATACAACAAAAGCGACAAACTCAATCAGCTATGAACAACAAATAAACTAACTCTTAAGATCAAAACGACACTTAATCACAGGTCTAGATCTAAGAGGTCAATGCAAGACTGGTTCACTTTCGTTATGGGAAACTGTAAATGACACAAGAAATACAAAAGAACAAATACAGTTTCTTTATACAACTGAGGCGGAATAATGACAAAGGAAGATGGTTTCAGATAGGCCCACTGACTGGCAACAAACAACAAAACAAGAGTGAAAACAAGGCAAGACACAGCAGGAAACCCCAGTAGCTCAAGCCAAGACTGGTCCAGCACAGGTGTAACACTGCCTGTTTGACCTTCAGCGCAGGTAGCCCCTTCGGGAACTGCGCTGAAATGCAGACAGCCTTTGTACAGCCTGCACTGAAGAACGAGACTTTCGTCCGTCTTGGTTTCCGGGTCACAGATTGCTCAAAAATTCACAGTTTTTGCTCAAATCAGAAGCTATCAGTTAAGGACACACTAAGGGATGTAAAGGAGGATGAAAATCTATCACTAGGAGCTTATTAGAGTCCTTGTGGATCAGCTCTTCAAATCATAAACTTGCCCAGAAACTGAGCTAGAGTAGTTGCCCTCTACTTTGTATTTGATAGATTGAAACACAGTTCGATTCGGTACTCCCTTTGTTTAAGAAATGAATAGCAAGAAACACAAACAACCAACAAGATACGATCCCCAGCAGAGTCGCCAATTTGTTGGGGGGAAAAGTATCTAATGCAGAATGCCTCTATCCCACTCTAAGGGTGATAGTACCTCAACAACAACTGAATGCAAAGCTATTCAAGAATTCTTCTTTATGAATGAGAGAGGGAAGAAAAGGATGATCTACTAACCGTTATCTTGCGCTAATAGTCGATCTAGTCTTCACTCCTTGCTGCTTGCTCCTAGCTCCTTGCCCTTTCACCGGCCCAGCTACACACAGATCCTGTAAAAGCACAAGAAAAGGAAACTACAAGAAGCATGCATCCATAATCGATCTAAGGATTAGCATAAACCAAATATACAAGCATCAATTCATCATCAAGATACATGCATATAGAAGAACCTCAAATACTTTATTGATAATAGAAGTAAAGTTCTGAGAGAGTTACAACCACAGTAGGCCCAATCCAGCAACACCTCCTAGCTGAAAGAAATCTCCTCTTCACCTCCTTCAAGCAAAACACCCAATAGCTCTATACTCAAACCAACAACACTTCCTTACTTGCACAAAATTCCAGCCCCCCTAGACCTCATGAGAGAGATCTATATATAGGGTTTTGGAGAAAGGATGAGTCATCTTGAGACTGGCATGAAGATGACTAGTGACCTCTCCCACTTTAGTTAATCTTCAGTTCTTGAGTCCACTTGGAGATTCTTGCTTCCTCTTGGAGATCAAGACCCTCTTACTCATCACAGGGCGAATTCCCTGAACCAAGTGTCAGTTTGGAAGCTTCCTGGGCAGTTGACACCTTGCAGAATGACTGTGCCACTTGTCCAATCTCGCCCAGTGCAGGTAGCCTTCATTAGTTTTGACCTTCAGTGCAGGTACAGAGAGGAGTAGTTGACATTCAGCGCAGATTCTCAGTGGAGCAGCTGACATGATCCAGAAATAGCCTGTTTTTGAGTGTTTTCAGGTGGAGAACTGATTTTCAGTGCTGTGGTTTGCAGACCTTGTTCCTCTAAGGGTAAGAACAACATGTTTAGGGACTTTGGATCCCTCAGATTATTGACATTTTATGCTCCATGCTGTTAGGCACAAAAATGTCTATAACACATACCATCCTGGTAGCCATCCACCAAGATGATCAATATCCATGATGCTAACTCCTCCACATACTGCAAACATCACTGCAACATATGTAGAATCACCGTCTCCACCATGTTTTGCCCCGGAAATCATTTGTCACCAAGATCACCATACCAAGGTATACACCTCATCGGTATGTCATGCATCAGAGATCATCTCAATCCATGATCATCAATCACCCTGTCAAAATCTCCACATGCTGCTCTCCATCACGGAAGGCTAGTCCCTCCATCCAAGCTACATGCCCACTACAACATCCCGTGTCATCCTCATCATGTGTCATCACGTAAACTGCTGCCATGGTACTCCAACATAATGCTAACACCTCTCTGTACACTGCTAGCCCTCATGCCTGAACTAGTTGGGTAGCTAATCAAATTGTCATGTCCAAACCATGAGAATGCACATCCTGATGTCACCATCAGTCGTTTCTCAAAAAATCCTGCCACATCCTCAACTCGACTAAGAATCCATCTCCATATAAGTGTAATCCATGCTCAAGTCCATGAAGTAGTCCTCATCTTATCTGCAACATGCTGTCCATGATGTTTGGTGTCAATGTGCTACATGAAATCAGCCACATCTATCCAAACATCATCATCCATATGTGTATCTCCTCCATATGAAGAGATCATCTCATCAATCTCCAACTCAAGGTATGCCACATATAGGTCCATGAAGCAACCTCCATCATATCTGCAATGTGTCATCCCTCAAGTCTGTCGTAGAAACAAGTATACACCTGTCTCATCTATCCATGTGCTGCCCATGATAATAGATCACTCAGCTCCCATGTCAAAAGATGGTTGAGTCTCGGCTCAACCCATGCCCAAGTGTTGCCACCAAGGTATCATCGTCATTGTAACTCCATCACTTCAAAGTGTCCCATATCGATCCTCCACATCAAGTCACTCTTCCAAGCCATTCCCATACATGTACTTGAAAGTATGCACCCCATCCTGCATCAAAGTCTCTGACCTCAGCTCCTCAATGCATCAAATCCTCTAAGTCCACCATGTATGAAGTCCCTAAAAGTCACAACAATCTCATGTCATCATGAGCTCCATAAGCCATCCCCAACCAACATCCTAGCAAGCATACAAGTCTCGGCCCAAAGGTCTCTGCAAGATGCCTCAGCTCTCCATGTAGTAGGAATGCTCCATAGTCCGCTCACAACTCCATCCAAGTCCATGGCCTTGTTGTACAAGAGCGCACAACCTCTCCATCGGCTCGTAAGTAAAACATCTCCATGTCACATCAGCACAACATCCCTGCCTTAGCACTCCTGATTGGATACCCATAAGTGGCACCTCTACAAGTGCTCCTACATCATGTCCCTGCATAAGACTGCCATGCTCCATGTCTCCAACCTGATGTCCATGTCTCAAGTTGCCCATGTAGTCCAATAGACCCATCACAACAAGTGGTCATCCTCATCCAAGTCTGCAATCTTCGGTCTAGTGAACTCAGTCACCGAACCATATCATCATCATCACGAGTCCCTTCCGTCATAGCTCCCATACTGAAGGTTCCACCAACACTATCTCTTGGTCTCGACCATGAGAATTCCACCCAAGCGTCATCATACCTCAAGTGTGTGCCCTCCAACCTATCCATGAGCCATGTCGGGCACTTAGCCAAAGTGGCTAAAACATGACCCAATCCTCCACAACGATCATCATGTTCCTCCCTTGTCACAGGTTGTTGCACCTTCTACAATAAGGTCACAAACAACCCCAACAAGTGCTGCAACAGTCAACAATCCTTGCTTCTCCATACAAGGTCTCATCATAGACATCCATGGTAATATGCTCCCATGCATCAACAAACTGACTTTGCCCTTCCCTGCATATGGTCCATCTACCAAATGCTCAAATGGAACGCAAGTGTCAATACTTACTTCACCATCATCATAATCATGGGGCTCCCCCATATGAGTATCCTCATCCATCCATGTCTGCAAACTGAACGATCCTAGTCCAACATGATCAATCTCAAGTTCATCCTCCATCATTGTCACATCTGCAACATCTTCAATCACCACGACTTCCTCTTCCTTGATAGCACAATCTGCAACTTCACCTTGCTCCATTGTCCAACCAAGTTGAAGAAGTTCATCTTCAACATTCTTTTCCAAGACTTCAAGTTCCTTTCGAATCTGGGGATTCTCTTCTTTCAACCTCTTCAACCTGTATAAGGTAAGCAAGAGCTTCCCTTCGCATTCTTCCAAACTTGCCATGCCTTGTCATTCATCTTGGCCTAAGCACTAAGCTTAACCCCTGCTAAAACTGTTTCACCATTCACCATCTTCACCAAGTTCCCTGCAACCATGAACTAGCCCTTGTTCCACTTGTATGTGAAACTAGATTCCTTCACCTGCAAGTACCTGCTTCCACTGTCACTTCATCACGAGCAACCTTGCTCAACAGCTCCAACCGAGCTCTGATACCAACTGTCATGCCCCTACACCTGCGGTAGTCTTTCAACTACATATAGCGAGGTGCGGCACCACCGAACACTTTCTTTTCACCAATACTTATGTTCGTGAACTATGCCTAACATTAACTTTCTCCTACTTAGTTTGTGTTTTGCAACTAAGTATTATTATGTTTAGCCTTTATACCAATGAACACCCATACTCATTCATTATCAACAATAATTATAAACGAATAATACAATTGCACAGTATAAAGGGAGGGGCAACTCCCTGCAATATGAGTCTGCCCGAATCAATATAACATATAATCTTCACTTTGACAATGTACAAGCTAAACCTTGGGAAACCCCAAATTTACACTTAGTCAATTTTCACAACTTCGGCAAACTCGGTTGCCCAGCTCATCGGCACCTTCGCACGATCACCGCACAACTCTCCAACCCATCGTTCACCTCGCCGCACATCATATCATCAAGTGTGGAACAATCATAGCATCAAATTGTTTCATTAATTCCATCCCCAATACAGCTTCATAGTCATCATTCCACACTATAGTGAATTCAACCTTCCCTGTCCATTCACCAAGTGTAGTGTCCACCCTCTCAGCTATACTAAGAATCTCAATAGGAGGAGAATTCACTGTCTTCATTTGTGCCTTTGTCGGTACAAATTTCAGCCCAATTCTTCTCGCAATATCTTCACCCATGAAGTTGTGAGAAGCCCCACTATCCACTATAGTGAGTATATCAGCACCTCCAACCTTGATTCGAACATACTCCAATCTGTTCTTCTCAAGATCTCTCCTAGAGACCACCTCCATAGTAGTAGAAGCACCAAGTACTGCATCATCCCCACAGAAGCACCTTCATTCTTCGCATCAGATTGTGCAATAGTAGTTGCCTTTGGTTTAGAAGGACAATTCTTCATCGTGTGTGGTCCAGCACATATCTAACACTTCAAGGCTTTCTTCGTCTTTGAACTATCATCCGATTTCAAAGAATCATCCTTCTTCTTATCTTTCGGTTTATCGGACTTCTTCTTCCTATCATCAGAAGTCTCATCATAATGCTCCACCAACCTGTCAACAACAGTAAAAGCTTCTTCAAGTGTCCTAATCCTCTGCCTCTTCACTTCATTGCGTGCCCAAGGTTTCAACCCAATAATGAAGTTGAACACCTTGTCTCTCTCCACCATGTCAGGAAGTTCCAAAGCTACACTTGCAAACTCTCGTTGATATGCTTGTAGGCTCCCAGTCTGCTTTATGTACTTAATCTTTGTCCTTGCTTCACGTGTTTCGTCCTGAGGACTGAAATGGGTCTACAAAGCCTTCTTCATGTCATCCCATGAAGTGATGTCATCAACAGTGCCATTGGCAATCTGATCCAGCCTCCTTCACCACCACATCTTAGCATCCTTTGTTAAGAACTGAGCAGCTACCTTACCTTCGTCTCATCATCAGATAGACCCAACCATTCCAAGTATTGCTCCATGTCCCATAGAAAGTTTCCAAGAGTCTTTGCATTAGTTGTGCCATCATAAGATTCTAGTTCCTTGAGCTTCACATGAGGCATTCCTCCACCTGATTTATGCCTCACGGCCTTCTTCAACACTGCAATCTCATCCTTCGCTTCGTCAAGAGTTTTCTTCAAGTTCACGATCTCTAGAAGACCCTGATCCCTTGCTTCTTCAACTTCTTTGACCCTTATTTCAAGTTGTGTACACATAAGATCAGTGTACTCATATTGTGTTCAGAGTTCATCGTGTTGTGTTCGGAGTTCATCGAGTTCTTCCTTCCTCTTCGAATTGGCCTCTTGTTCTTTAGCAAGCAAGTCCATATTCCTTTCCCAAGAAGTCTCCATAACCTCCATTCTCACCAACACTTTCTCCATAAGTGTGATGGTAGCATCCTGCACACACTGATGACTAGACCCAGCCTGAGATTCAGCTGCCATCTCTAACAGCTTCTTCCTCTTTCACAATCTAGTTTCGACCATCCAACAACTTCACCAAGTCACCTGCAATTTGAACCAAGCCTTGTTCCACTTGTGTGAAACGACTTCCTTCACCTGCAAGTACCCTTTCGACTGTCGCGAGCAACCCTACTCAACGACTTCAAACCGAAGTCTTGTTCTCACCTGTCAAGTGTGTATCAGCTTCAATGCTTCAACACCTGAACCTATTCACAAACTTTAGTGTAGCAGCTTCAACCTTCAATACCCTGAATCAGTTGCTCTGATACCACCTGTCACGCCCCTACACCTGTGGTAGTCTTCTAACCGCTTATAGCGAGGTGCGGCACCACCGAATGCTTTCTTTTCACCAATACTAACATTCATGGACTATGCCTAATTACTTGTCCTTAGTTTGTGTTTCGCAACCAAGTAAAATTATGTTTATCCTTTATACCAATGAACACCCATACTCATTCATTATCAACATCAATTATAACAAGAACAACAATTGCACAGTAGAAAGGGAGGGGCAACTCCCTAAACAATGAGTCCGCCCAATAATATACTAAGAATATCAGTTTACAATACACAACTATGTCTTGGCAAGACCAAGTCTCATACTTAGCCAATTTTACATCAATACAACTTTTGTGATATAGATCTTCTTTTAACAATTCCAGTTTGTAATTAAGAAGTTAAACATTGAAAATCCAACCATAAACCTTAAAGGAAAAAGAGAACACAAGATCTAGCCTCAGAAAATCCACTTGGGAAAAACCCAACAACCTTTCCTTAGAGAAAAGTTTCAATTCGACAAGAGTTACACCTAATGCGGCTAGTCAAAAACTATGTCTATGGTCAAAATCTTTCCACAACCCTCATGTCAAGCCTCTAGCAACTCGCTATGATAAGATGTACCCTATGCCTAAATCCAACAATTAGAATATCCCCAAAAAACTCAACATCCCAGAATTTCAGTGTTCGCAAAATATGTTTCCCAACAACTCTCTAGAAATTTGGCCTACCCACAAGCTGTTGCATAGAAAAATTCACACTTACAAGTTTAGAGATATATATGTGAGCTCAAGAGGGAGAGAGGTATTTGTCATATTCGTCCTTTTCTACTCCTTTAACCTTCGCTTGGATGCCTAGAAAATGTCTTGTTTTGATGAGATCGAATGGTGCTCTTATGTAGGAGGTCAAATTCCTTTTAATAGATGTCATTTCCTTGAAAAATCGGTGTGTCTCTTCAGTGCGGTCGACGTGACTTGAGGGAGGCCCGACTTACAAATTTTTGGAGCCAAAAATTTAATCTTCAAATTTTCTCTTTGAGATCTCATAAGGAACATGTCTTACAATACTTTTTCAAGGACTAAATAATCAAAATAACATTAATAACATGTCCTACAAGTTATTTATACATTACAAGGGCTAAAATACAAATTACGAAGACCAACTATAGATCAAAGAATTCAAGAGGAACAAATATTGGTCAACAAATTAGTTATAATGCAATGTTTTTACCATGCTCTAAGGCAACCACTCACCCTCTAACACTACCTCCAATGTTTTAGATAGATCATGACATTAAACATTTTTACTCCTTAAAAGCCACATTGTCATACCATTGAGTTTTTTCAAATCACAATATCATTAATATATTTTTTTTGTAATCTTGGGAGGACTATATCTTCATCATGTCCAATATATCAACCCTATCAGGGAAGGGAATAGAATCAATGGCTTCACATCAATATTGCCTTAACATAGCACCCAATTGCCATCTATCCAATACCTTGTGGACAGCAATATCTTTAATATCCAATACCAAGTGGACCACAATTGTATTATTTGTTTCTAAAGATTTTCAGTTAGATTGTAACTATGTAGTCATAAAAATAGCTTTGGAATGTCAACTGTAATTTATTTCTTGAAATAAAAATTTAACCAAGATACATACATCTTATGTACAGATCTAACATTGAGAGGGATCAAATTTTTTACATGCAAACTTCTTTAAAGTGCAAAATAGAATGTTTTAATTTTCATTGTTTAAATTCATAGAGTATATATAAGACCAAATAAATGTATTTAACATAAAAACATATTTTTTCATGAGAGGTAAATATTTTTTAAATGATATATATATATATATATATATATATATATATATATACATACATAATGTAAGCTTGGTAGGAGAAAAGCAATGTGGTGCTCCATCGGTCAAAGAGCCTCGCACAACTGGGACTTGAGAATACTACTATTCTTAGTCTCCCATATGATATACTTCGGTGGTGCTTGCTTAGAGTTCCCTACAAATCACACTCTAACCTCAAACTTCTTTGAAGAAAATGGAGGGATATGTTGATGTGTGGCCCCCAGTTTTGCAAGGACCAGATAACCGTTGGTACAAGTGAGCACTTGATCTATGTGGTTCAATATTTCAATCTTCCCAGCACTAATTATGAGCAGCGTACATATTGGACTCAATTTGTCGGACGCATATTGGTATTAGACCCTCTCATGTTTACCTGGAAAATTCTTCATTAAATTTCATATTTCCCCATTGGAATTCCCTTTGGATGTAAGAGAATTTGCCTCAATGGCAAGTTATTTCTCATGGGTGGACCTCTGATGCCATAAGCAAATGGAACTACTATCATGTTCAGACACCGTAGACACATGATCTGACCCTGTTCTTCCTTCTAACTGAAATAGATTTCCTACCTTCTTAGCTTTCATTACTAGTAAAATACCTTTGTAAATTTTCATTACTCCACCTTGAATTACAGTTTTATATCCATTTGTGTCAAGTGCTCCTAGTGAAATTATATTTTTCCTTAAATATATTACATGTCTTACATCAGTTAACATTTTTGTTGTCCCATCAAACAATTGCAGCTGTATACTCCCTATTCCCACAATATTACATGTGACATCATTACCCATGTAAACAACTCCATCATTAATTGATTTATACGTCTTAAACCTTTCTTTATGAATACACATGTGGTTTGATGCACCAGAATCTAACCGCCAATGTTGATCATGATTTGACAAATTAACTAATAACACTTCATCACTCATACCCGAACCAGATGCCAAACCTGTATCTGTTGTGTTTGCTTCTTGCTTCGCTGTCGAAGAGTCTTCTTTGGATGCTTGCTGTCTCTTCCACCATTCCTTCTTCAAATGTCCCGATTTGCAACAAAACCAACACTTTACCTTACTCTTCTTCCTTTTCGATTTTGATCGTGAGTCACTGTGCTTACCAGAGCATCTTTCTCTCGAACGACCTCTAGCCATCATTACTTCTGATGTAGAGGTGTTGGCATTTGACCTCTTCTTTGTCTCTTCGGACAAAAAAGCTCCAACAACATCATCAAATTCAATGGTTTCTGATGAACTAAGACTTATAGAAGTAACAAAATGATCCCATGACTCGGGCAACGAGCACAATAAAGTTATAGCTTTATCTTCTGATTCAAATGTTAATTCTATACTTTCTAATTGCACCAGGAGAGTATTAAAGACATTTAAGTGATCAACAATAGCTGTACCTTCCTTCATACACAGACTGTACAATTGTCGCTTCAGGAGAATCCTATTGGTCAAGGATTTTGTCATGTACAACTTCTCCATCTTCGTCCACAAACCAACAACAGTTTTTTCTGACAGGATGTTAAACAAAAAATCATCCACAAAACACAGTCGAATAACACTCAGAGCTCTTCCATCCATTTCGTTCCATTCATCATCTTTCATGGGGTAAGGTTGTTTGGCTCTTCCCAATAGCGCCTTCGCCACGCCTTGTTGCACAAGCAGATCGTGCATCTTCACTTTCCAGATCTCGAAGTTATTTTTCCCATTAAACTTCTCGATCTGAAAACGAGCACTTTGACTTTTTGCCATGTTGTATCAAACAAACAATCTCCAATTCCGAATTAAAAAACACCTCTGTCATACTGTGTAATCACAATTTTAAAAGAAAAACCAAAAAATTGCAAATTTACCAGAGGGAAACTCTGTCGGTGCTCTTTGACAGCGAAGAAACCATGCCTAATCCCGTCGACTCCACGCCAATCTGAACATTGGATCTCTGGCACGAGTATCAGACTCGGATCCGCGCCAATTGGCGTGACTGTTCCAAAATAAAATGCACCAATTCGTTTACTGCCAAATTGGCGCGACTGTCTCTGCTAAAACTGCGCCAATCGCTGAAACTCCACCTTCAGCCGATATCTCACGTGCACCAGCTCCACAACCAGTGACTTGTAGATTATGGGCCCTCCATGCTCCGCTGCGCCGCTCTGATACCACTTGCTAGACTAAACAAAGCGCAGGTGGACTAAATATAAACATACACAACACAAATAAAAAACTCATAAAACCATAACACAGAGATTTAACGTGGTTCGCCCAACCAATCTGGGCTACGTCCACTAGAATAGAGGCATCGGCAATCTTATTATTCAAAGGGGATTACAACAAATCTAATCATTCACACATGCTCTCACCTCTCCCCTATTTCCTCTACTTTCTCTACAGACTCTTACAATCCTTTATGGATTACATTTCTATATAGCTGGAGCAGAAAAATGAATCATAAACTCTCTCACAACAGATATAGGATGCATTAACTCCACAAAAAATACTAGAGCTAATATACCAACTAATCCTATTGCTGTCACATACATGAGATTTCTGCCTAATTTAATAAAACCGAAAATCTCAACAAATGGGACAAATAGCTTAGGCCGCTAAGTCCATTGGCGTGGAAAGAGGCGAGAAATAATTCTTTCATATCAAGGCCTTCTCGTGGTTCGTTAATGTAACTAACTTGTAGGGTTGTAACCAACTTTCAATGAACTCTCCACTGCATATGATGATTCAATAACGGATAATTTTTTAATCATCTAACACATCAAATCAATGGTGCAAGACAATACACGATGGCACCAAAAGTGAGTTTTTCTCACAGGAAGGCCTTACGACGTAATTATAATTATAATTATTAATTATATTTTACTTTTAGTTTTACGTAATTTGACCAATTCAAAGTATTTTATTGATAATTATCGTAATTATTTTCATTTTCATTTAATTTTGATGTTTAGAGGACATTAAAAATCTCTACATACTTGGTTGGAGAGTGGCTTTCTATGCAATTGTTTTTAACCATTTATTACTTTTAGTTGAGCACACATGCAAATGTTTACAAATATTTACCCCACTACAACATTTAATCATAGCTCTTTTTTAGATTTAATTTTAAAAATGTTATAAAATAACATTAAAATTAAATATTTTTAAACATTTTGATTTCGAAATGAGTTATGGTTTTTGGGAAAGTGGTATTAATAAGCCATGTATTGGCCCATGGTATTGTAACAAAACATATTTACAAGTTAATAATATCCATCATAAAATGGGGGTTAATATACATGGTTAAGAATATTGTTATATTCTATGTTCATTGTAAGTATTAAGTTTTAGTTTTAAAATTGCTATAAAATTAAATTGAAATAAAATATTTATAATAATTTTTTTTATATAAGTTAGGTTTTTTGGGTATCTAGTAGCCATGGTATTGAGCAATGATATTTTAAGAAATCATATTTAGAAATCGATAATATCCATGGTAAAATCGGTTGAATATTCATGGTTAAGGCTCTTATTATAATATAAATACTAAATTTTTATGGGCTTATTAATTAATTTTAAATATGTTATCAAATAATTATTTTAATTTATATAGTAAAATGGATGTTACTTTCTAACTACTATTTATATGCAATATTAGATGTATATTATGACTTTCTTCTATATAAAAAGTTTTTCATCATTTTATTAACAAAAACAAAATTATAATATATAAGAAAAAAAAAATGAATTTAAAAATTATTTACGTTTAACACGACCAATGTTATACTACACACTAGCATAGATTCATCTTAGCTCCTGATCTAGGAAGCCTCGAGAAAGATTTATCTTAGCTCCTGATCCCTACGGGTGCTTGGTAGATGAGACATGAATATGGATCTATGTTGGTTATAATTATTAATTTAATTTAATATTTTGTTTTATATAATTTGACTAAGTCAAAGTGTTTTACTGATAATTATAATTATTATTTTATTTTGATGTTTACATGACATGACAACATCTCTACATACTGGGTTGGAGAGTGACACTCTATGAAATTACATTTAACCTTTTATTATTTTTTAATTGAGCACACATGCAAATCTTTACAAACATTTACATCAATACAAAATATTCCCGTAGCTTTTTCCTTTTAGATTTAATTTTAAAAATTTTATAGAAAAACCAAAATTAAATATTTTTAAAGATTTTGATTTTGAAATGAGTTATGGTTTTTGGACAAGTGGTATTGACAAGCTATGGTATTGGCCCATGGTATAGTAACAAAGCCTATTTACAAGTTAATATTATGCATCCTAAAATGATGGGTTAGTAAACATGGTTAAGAATCTTGTTATATTGTATGTTTATTGTAAGTGTTAAGTTTTCATTTAAAATTTGTTATAAAACTAAATTGAAATAATAAATTGAAATAAAATATTTATAATATTTTTTTGAAATGAGTTATGATTTTTGGGTATGGGGTAGTGATAAGCTATGATATTGGCCCATTGGCCCATGGTATTGTAATAAATCCCATTTAGAAGTTGATAATATCCATGGTAAAATGGGTTGAATGTAAATATTAAAATTTTATGTATTTATTAATTAAATTTAAATATGTTATGGAATTATTATTTTAATTTATATGGTAAAATGGATGTTAATTTATAACTACTATTTATATGTGAAACATTTTAATGTGATATGTATATTATGACTTTCTTTTATTTAAAAATTCATTCATCATTTTGAGAAAAATCAAATTACAATATAAAAAAATTGAACTTAAAAAATATTAACATGTAAGTTATAATATCTAATGCCTACACATCAACACTATACTTGGTGTAGAGAGCCCCTTCAACACTATATTGGGATGTAGGCAATTGATAATTATGTGTATTTCCATGTTATAAGTCATGTTATGGTTTTAGTGTTAGCATTAATATTTTTTTTTTATTACTTAGCATACAATTTGATATCCCAATTATTATGTTATTGAGAAAAAAACACATAATTTAAACTTAAATTTTCAAAAGCTTCTTATACATAATAAGTAGTTTTATTTCACACAAAATTATTTAATGATTTTGTTTGGTATAAAAAATGTAGTGTATCAAGCTTATTTTCTAACTTCTATGTTTATGAGTATGTTTGGATGTGAACTTTTACACAATAGATTTTAACATTACAAAAAGAATTTTTAATTACATCATTGACAATTGTGACACCCTTTTAAGCCTCAAACATTTTGAGAATGTTTTATTTACCCAAAATTATTTAATGATTTTGTTTGGTATAAAAAATGGATTAAATCAAGCTAATTTTGTAATTTCAATGGAATTTATCAACACTATAAAAGGAAATTTTCAATTACATCCATGACAATTGTGACAACCCTTTAAGTTTCTAACATTTTGAGAATAATTCATGTCTCTTTAACTTTGCCTCATTGTAAGCCAAAAATCAAGGAGATATAACCTTTATAACATTAATGCTTCAAGCAACATGTGTTAGGTATAGGTGAGATTCTTAAGAATGACAAAAGGAAGGAAAAATAATTTTTATTATTATTAAACTTATGCATTAGAGATTATACTTTAATATCCCACACTACGATTCATTTTTGCATGATTCGTGGAATAATGTGAATAATGAATATCCACATTAATATAATATAGTGGGTTTGATGACTAACTTCATTTAGTTTACAGTTTGTATAGATCATGAGAAGCTCCAAATCATATATACATTTACTTAAATAATAAGTTATGGATGTAATCATGCTATATTTTCATTATAGAAAGACGTATAAAGAAACTATGATCTCTTAGTTGCTTTTACTTTGCTTTGATAGAATTATTACTTTTCAACAAAGGCCTCAGGATTTAGTACAATTTCTCCTTTTCTAATAATATTTAGAGTAAACATGATTCTCATGGTTAAGTATAATTCATGTGTTCAATCTATGATTCAAAGATCATCTAACATGTAGTATAGTTTGATCAGTCCCGATAGTTAAAACCATGTTTTTCCGCATTAGAGATCATGGGTTCAAATCCAAAGAGGGATAGAGTATAATGGATTCACTGCCCCAAATAACACCTGGGGTATAGTAAAAAATCACAATCTCATCCACAACTATAACAACATGGCAACCAAAAATACCAAAATATCAAATAGTTAGAGTGCACCCTACCTTAACAATTTCATACAACTTCAACTTCATGTTAATAATGTAATTAAATATTTATACTCTACCTCAACAAACTTTGCATACACATCTTGATATAATAATATTACCCTAACATAATTATGTTGGAGTCTTTGGATCTAACTAGGCGATCAAACCCTATGCCCAAACTCAAATGCAAAAGTCTTGATGCAAAGCTAGATCTTTGGATATAAATCAGTCTATTAAATATGATGCCTAAGTGCAAGTATTTCAAGGAGGATGCCAAGGTTTTGTGAGTGTTGATGCAATGTTTTTGATTTATTTTTGCTTTTGTATCAAGAGAATTGGTAGATTTGTCATTTGTCATTGAGGAGGTCTAGGGTTGAGTCAAAGCGACTACCCCTATACTCCTAAGCCTAAAGTAACAACCCACAAGTCATGTTAGGTGGATTAAACAAGTTGTGAACTTGTGGGCGGGTGTAGGAGGAGGGGGTCTATGTTGACGTTTCAATTACAATATATGAAAGCACAATATTTATGAACTATTGATAATTACTTTGAATGATATAGATCTTCTTTTATCAATTCCAGTTTGTCATTAACAAATTACACTTTGAAAATCCAACCATAAACCATAAAGGAAAAATAGATCACAATACGAAAAAGGGAACACAAGATCTAGCCTCAGAAAATCCACTTGGGGAAAAACCCAACAACCTTTCCTTAGAGAAAAGTTTCAGTTCAACAAGAGTTACACCTAATGCAGCTAGTCAAAAACTATGTCTATGGTCAAAATTTTTCCACAACCCTCATGTCAACCCTCTAGCAACTCGCTATGATAAGATGTACCCTATGCCTAAATTCAATAATTAGAATATGCCCAAAAAACTCAGTGTCCCAGAATTTCAGTGTTCGCAAAATATGTTGCCCAATAACTATCTAGAAATTTGGCCTACCCACAAGCTATTGCATAGAAAAATTCACACTTACAAGTTTAGAGATATGTATGTGAGCTCAAGAGGGAGAGAGGTATTTTTCATATTCATCCTTTTCTACTCCTTTAACCTTCACTTGGATGCCTAGAAAATGTCTTGTTTTGATGAGATCGAATGGTGCTCTTATGTAGGAGGTCAAATGCCTTTTAATAGATGTCATTTCCTTGAAAAATGGGTGTGTCTCTTTAGTGGGGTCGGCTTGACTATAGGGAGGCCCGATTTACAAATTTTTGGAGCCAAAAATTTAATCTTCAAATTTTCTCTTTGAAATTACATGAATAAAATGTCTTACAATACTTTTTCAAGGACTAAATAATCAAAATAACATTAATAACATGTCCTACAAGTTATTTATAAATTACAAGGGCTAAAATACAAATTATGAAGACCAACTATAACTAATAGTGTTCAAGAGAAACAAATATTGGTCAACAAACTAGTTATGATGCAAAGTTTTTACCATGCTCTAAGGCAACCACTCACCCTCTAACACTACCACCAATGTTTTAGATTGATCATGACATTAAATATTTTTACTCCTTAAAAGCCACATTGTCATACCACTAAGCTTTTTCAAATTACAATATCATTAATATATCTTTTTGTAATCTTGGGAGGACTATATCTTCATCATGTCCAATATATCACGCCTATCAGGGAAGGGAATAGAATTAATGGTTTCACATCAAGAGTGCCTCAACATAGCACCCAATCATCGTCTATCCAATACGTTGTGGACAACAATATCTTTAATATGCAATACCAAGTGGACCACAATTGTATTATTTGTTTCTAAAGATTTTCAGTTAGGTTGTAACTATGTAGTCATAAAAATAGGTTTGGAATATCAAATTTAATTTATTTCTTGAAATGAAAATTTAACCAACATACATACATATTATGTATGGATCTAACATTGAGAGGCATCAAATTTTTCCGGTGCAAACTTCTTTAGAGTGCAAAATAGAATGTTTTAATTTTTATTGTTTAAATTCATAGAGTATATATAAGACCAAATAAATGTATTTAACATAAAAACTTATTTTCTCATGAGAGGTACATATTTTTTTTACACTTGTACCAACGGTTATTTGGTCCTTGCAAAACTGGTGGCCAAACATCAACATATCCCTCCATTTTCTTCAAACAAGTTTTAGGTTAGAGTGTGATTTGTAGGGAACTCTAAGCAAGCACCACTGAAGCATATCTTATAGGAGACTAAGAATAGTAGTATTCTCCTGTCCCAGTTGTGCCAGCCTCTTTGACCGATGGAGCACCACGTTGCTTTTCTCCTACGAAGCTTACAATATATATATATATATATATATATATATATATATATATATATATATATATATATATATATATATATATATATATATAAATAAATATAATTGACATTAAAATATTTTAGATAACATGTACTTCAAGACGTTTAATCATTAAAATTAAAATTGTTATATATAAAGACAGATATATATTCTAAGCTTGGCAGGAGAAAAGCAACATGGTGCTCCATTCGTCAAAGGGACTAGAACAACTAGGATAGGAGAATACTACTATTCTTAGTCTCCCTGACAATTTACTTCGACAGTGCTTGCTTAGAGTTCCCTACAAATCACACTCTAACCTCAAACTTGTTTGAAGAAAATGGAGGGGAATGTTGATGTGTGGCCCCCAGTTTTGCAAGGACCAGATAACTCTTCGTACAAGTGAGCACTTGATTTGTGTGGTTTAATATTTCAATCTTCCCAACACTAATTATGAGAAATGAACATATGAGACTCAACGTGCCGGAAGCATATTGGTTCTTATTTCCCTTCTAGAGAGAATTTATATATATAGTCTTGATAGCTCATAGAATAACATTATGATTTTCCATTATTCTTAGTTGGCACAATGGTCTCGCTTGTAAAATTGATTTCAAAAGCACCAAAATTCTTTCCAGATTAAGTGAACTGAATGACCGTCTTTTAAAATTTTGAGGGATCGAGTGTGGAGTGTCTTGTGAGTAGGCTATATGCTTGGAAAATTCAAGCACGAGAGCCCTAACGTACTTATCTAGTAGTTTTCTAAGGGGAAAAGCAATGGAGCTCAGTTACACTTTTTGGCAAAAGAGGGCATGTTTGGGTCGAAAAATCAATAGCTCGATTGAGCCATTTAAGCGTCCAATCGAGTCGTTTTCAAGGGCTTGATTGAGCTGCTTGGGCACTAAAAAGGTAGTTCGATCAAGCATTAAAAACTAACCCTTGATAAAGCTATAAAACTTGATCGAGCTATAACACTCGATCGAGCTTTATAGTTTGATCAAGCTATAAGATTCAATCGAGCATTAAGCCTTGATCGAGCCCTATGGCTTAATTGAGCCTTTTTTTAATATATACCGCTCTCGCGGTTTGTGCGTGCTATTTACACAGAACATGGGAGCACGAACAATAGTTTAAGAGTAGCTTGACTAAGGTTATTAGAGATTGATCGAGTAATGGAGCGCTCAAACAAACCTCACCAACCACCCCACCAACATTGCAAAGGCTCAAAAAGGGATAGGTACTATATATTTTCTCTTTCTCATTTATTTTATTTTTTCGCAAAATGTAACAATTTAATTAAAAAAAAAAAAACAACCATGTACAAAAACCATGAAAACTAATTAATTAAAAAAAAAAGAACCATACAAAAACTATGAAAACCATAAAAAATCCTTGAAAAAACCTTGAAAAACCCTTAGAAAACCATGAAAAAAACTCTTGAAAAGAAATTCAAAAGCCACGAAACCAACCTAGAAAGATATCAAAAAGACCAAACCACAAAAAAACCTTGAAAAAACCTTGAAAATCCCTTAGAAAATCACAAAACCAACCTAGAAAACCATGAAAAAAACTCTTGAAAACAAATTCAAAAGCCACGAAACCAACCAAGAAAAATGTCAAAAAGACCCTTCAAAACAACCTAGAAAATACTTTGAAGCCAAAAAAAACTGTAATGTAGGTTTTAAATTTATCTCTTACTTGCAATGTCTTGTGTATTAAATGCATATTTTCTCATTTTGAATGGTAATTTAAACATTTCTTTCTAATTATTTTTCATTTTGAAGCTTTTCTTTATAAATTTTGTGAAATAAATTTTCAATTTTTTTAAATTTTTTTGTTATTTAAAATTCATTTTAAATTTCTAGCAAATTTGACCAAAAATATACCACAAAAAACTCGGAAAGAGAAAATAATGAAATTATAGCCAATAAATAAGTAAATTAGGAGTTTGAGGTTGATGTGATGAATATGGTTTCTCATAGTGAACCTCTGTTTACAAAATAAGAAATTTTATTTTATTTTACCTTTTTAAGTTTAAATTAATTTATATTTTAAATATCCTTTTAATAATAAAACATAGTACTATTCTAATTTTAAAAATAAATGAGTAATATTTAAAAATAAAGGAGTAATAACAACAAATGGACAAGGTCATGGAGGGGTACGAGGACATCTTCACCTCCCCCGCAGGGGTGCCTCTGCACTATTAGGTCAAGCACTCCATCGATTTGACCCCAAGTGCATCGGTGCCTAATGGACCAATCTATGGGTGCTTCATTTTAGAGAACGAAGAAATCAAGAGACAGATTTAGGAGCTACTGCACAAAGGTCCGATCCGGCCGAGTTCATCGCCCTGTGGTAGACCGATCATGTTGGTACATCTTAGTGTCTGTATCTTCATCCCTCCATCAATGATAAAAAATTCTCTTTTTTCATGCATTTTAGGTGTCCCATCCGATGAGTTTCACTCCACTAGGTCATGGATCATGTGATGGTAGTGGTTCTTTATCAAATCTCCCTCATGATTTTCATCTTCTGGCCTATTTCCATACATACAAGTCATCCACTGTCATTTTTATTTCATTCCATTTCTAGTAGTCATTTTAGGGTTTTCAAGTCTCATTAGGTTTAGGGTTTCCGACCATGGTCTTCAAAAGCTCAATAAAAGGTCAGCAGGCACATGAGGATGTCAAATAAGCTCATAAAATTACAAGTTCTACTGATGATTTGCTCCATAAATGATTTTTACCTCAAAAATATCTTTTGAGATGAAAATAGGGTTTTTCCATTCCATGTAAAAATTTCATCTATATTTAATGTTTTCATATGTAATAAAGCATCATTTTCAGCCCTTGGTCACCTTGCCAAACTCCATCACTCCAGCTCCTACAAAAAAGACAAGAAAATCCAAGCATTAGTCCATCAAATGACAAAAAGAGAGCCAAATTGCAAAACATAGATTTTAAAGAATAAGGTGAAAAGGAAAACTTTAGAAAGTGGGTTTTCTAAATGAAAAATTAAAGTCAAAAGTATATAAAGGGTTCATTTGTGTTGAAGACTTCATTTGTGCTAAAAGTGAGAGAGAAAAAGGAGAAAATCGCGTTTTGAGGTGAATGCACCTGCCCGGCATGGTGCACCGGGCAGAGGATTTACATACAGTTTTGAACTGGCGCGAAGCACGTGGGTGTTGGCATGGTGCACCAGTTTGCCAAGCCAAAGATTCATTCAATCGACCTTCTAAAGCTCCAAAAATTTTCAAACACCATTCCTCCAGGTAAGTAAAGCCTCCTATTTGCCATAGCAAGATATTTTATCATCCTTGATGGTGTTTTAATAGGTGACAAATTAAACCCTAATTTGCTTCACACTTGCATTGCAAAACTCTATGGTTTTGTAATTTTGTCATACTTGTTGTTTTTATTCCCATACATAATTCTGCCATATCCCTTCTCTGTCCACTAAATTTCCCTAATTTTATTCCCCTTTCCCTCTCTCATTTACACTCATCCTACTCCATTTTTCCCAAACCCTAAAACCCTAACACCTAATTCCCACTATTCCCCAAACCCTAATCTTCATTCCCAAAACGTTATCACTCCATAATAACCCTACAGCCAGCATCAAAACCTTCCACTCATCAAATCTTGATCATCAGTCCCACTCATCAAATCCCAAGCGAGAAAACATCAGTCACCTTTTCTTGAAATAAAATCTCTTCATACTCATCATTTTAAACCATACAGTGGAAAATATGGAAATAGGTTCAGCTTATGAAAGGGATGGGGAAACTATGAGTGATTCCTCCCAAGAGATTCATGCACCAAGAAAACCACATAAGGGAGGAAAACACATCCAGGAGGAGCCCACCACACTCACAAAGTTACTAGCTTTCCCTCTTGCAGTAACATTCTTCAAACATCAGCCTTGCTACAAGTTTTGTGAGATGGTGGAGAGGGTGAAATACCACCATGAACTTGCTAGGCTATTTTTCCTTCATCTTCATAATGGCCAAGTGAACTTAGCGGGTGTTTCTGTTGGAAATAATACTTAGAGGGGGTGAATTAGTATTATTAATTCAAATGTTGCTTTTTCAAAATCAAATGATATACGCTACTTCAGTTAATTGAACCCACGTATATATGCAACTATGCAGAAGAAAACCCACTAGAAGCTGTTGTGATTCAGAAGCAAATAACCAGTAACCAGAACCAGCAAAACAGAGCAAAAAGACAATCGCACACAAGAACACAAGATATAAGGTGGAAACCCAATGTGGGTGAAAACCACCTGCTGCAATTCGTCTCTACCTTCTCTTTAATTAGAAACTTCTTTTTACAATTTTACTCGTCCAGTCCTTTACCAGTACACAGGCTGCAACCTACAGAGAGCTACAACCCTCTCTCGTTTTCCAGCTTCTCCTGGAAGGGAGCTACAACCCCCTTAGATCTTGCACTAGTCAAGATACTAGTATGTAGGCGCTGGCCTCGAGAAGGCTACAACCTTCTCTGTCTTTCAGGGACCACGTTTCATAAATTTTTAGACTGGATCCACAAATAACATCAATCAAGAATTTCTGCATCAACCAATCACCTTTTCACCAATCAAAACTGAATCAAAATAAACACTTCTCTGACTACTGTACCCAAATCACAGTAACAGTACCACACACCAAATCTGAACCCAGAACACTGCAGCAATAAACAGAAGTAGCAAGAATATAAATCAAGATATGTACGCTACTTCACTATTCATCAATCTACGTGTATACGCTTCTGTACCACAAACAACTTGCGTATGCGCTTCTTTCATTCACAGAAAAGGCGTGTATATGCACCTGCACTTAACTTAACCTGCGTATAGATCTATAAAGGATAATTTATTCTTTTAAGACATTCAGTCATTAGTTAACCCAGATTATCAGATTTATAGACCAAGAGAGTGCCACATATAACTGATCAAAATCATACAGAGATACCAATGTTAAAGCTTTGAGATTTTGATCCATCAATAGTCCTTATTCTCCTTGCGCTCAGGTGCCTCCTTCATTCATATCTAGATCTGCACCATAACCCAATCACCAGTATTCCATATCTAGAACAATATCAGATATTCAATCAATCGGATCGTCCCTTGCCACATGATCTCCTTCCTCTTTTATAGTTTTAGGCCTTCTACAATACCACGGTCCAAAACCATAATAAAAAATACCAAGGGCCCGATACCTGCGGTCAACACTTCTGACGAGATATCATGGTCCAAAACCATAGGTCCAAATTCCAAGGACTAACGACCACAGACCAAAAAATAAGTTTCCCACCATGTATGCGCTTTTATGTGCATGAAGGTGTGTGTATATGCATACACGACTTTTGAATGTCTAACCTGCGTGTATACACGTCTTCAGTAAGGTGAACCTGTGTATACAATATTTCCTTCATCCTGAGAGCCTGAACTGAACTAAGAGCTTCTAAGGTATACCCAACAACGCATTATTAGAAGATTATCTGCTCCCCCTGAACCTATGTGAGATCAACTCTGACAGACCCATATCAGACTCTCTGCAACCAGAGTCTGTCCCTGCTGATTTCCTTCAGAAACTCCATATACGTGACTGCACCTGCATAAATCGGTGTATGTACGTGGATACCCCTCATCCAACTCGCGTACACCAATTTTTCTTTGAAACAGACAAGCTTCAACAGCAGGATGAAGCATCAACTACTCCAGCTTCTGTCTGAGGTATTCAAAAGTTTCCCTAGGTAGTGGTTTGGTGAGTATATCAGCAACTTGTTCCTTAGAAGGAACATACTCCAACTTGGCCTTTTGCTCAAGCACTTGTTCCCAAAGAAAATTATACTTGATGGGTATGTGCTTGGTCTTTGAATGCATGACATGATTTTTTGAAATGATGATTGCACTTGTATTATCACATAAGATAGAGACAGGTGGAGTACAAGTGATTTGAAAATCCCGCAAGATTTGCATCATCCAAAGGAGTTGTGTGCAACATGATGCAGCAGCCACATATTCTGCTTCAGCTGTAGATAAAGCGATCGAACTCTGTTTCTTGCTGAACCAAGATACTAATATGGACCCCATAAAGAATGCACCACCACTTGTGCTATTCCTATCATCCACGCTTCCGGCCCAATCTGCATCTGTATAAGCATGAAGTGTGAGATCTGTATCTCTAGGATACCATAAGCCATAGTTTTGAGTTCCTTGAAGGTACTTGAAGATTCTCTTGACTGCATGAAGATGAGTTTCCTTTGGATTTGCCTGAAATCTTCCAATTATTCCGACTGCATGCATGATGTCTGGTCGGGTACCTGTCAAATAAAGTAGACTTCCAATCATGGATCTGTAGGTTGGTTGATGCACTGTTGCTGATTCATCATTTGCGCTGAGACTGCATCCTGTAACCATGGGGGTACATACTAGTTTTTCATCTTCCATGCCATATTTCTTCAATATCTACTTGAGATACTAGGTTTAAGATAAAAATATACCGCCTTTATTTTGTTGGATTTGCAATCGAAGAAAATATGTTAGTTCTCCAAGCAAGGACATTTCGAATTCTTTCTGCATCACCAAGGCAAAGATTTGACTCATAGCCTCTTCATTGCTGCCAAAGATAACATCATCTACATACACAACAAGTATTAGCAATTTTTCATTTTCAATTTTTATATAAAGATTGCTATCTGCTGATCCTTTTGAAAAACCTTGTTGATGAAGATATTTGTCCAAATGGTAGTACCAAGCCCTTGGAGCTTTTTTAGGACCATATAAAGCCTTTTTTAGTCTGCATACAAGATTTGGATCATTCCCAAGAATGAAACCATCTAGTTGCTTGATGCATACTTCTTCTTCTAAGTCTCCATTCAGAAAGGCTGACTTCACGTCCATTTGAAATACTTTGAACTTCTAAAAGCTTGAGATAGAAAGGAACATTGGGATGGCCTCAAGTCTAGCAATGGGAGCAAAAGTTTCTTGAATGTCTATTCCTTCTTGTTGAGCATAACGCTTGCAAACCAGTCTGGCCCTGTTTCTAATTACTTCCGCATTTTCATTCAACTTATTTTTGAAGATCCATTTTGTCCCTATGACATTCTTATCTTTTGTTCTAGGAACCAACACCCAAGTGTTATTATTTTCGATCTGCTCAAGTTCTTCATCCATAGCCTTGACCCAACATTCATCTTTGCATGCCTCTCTTACATTTTGTGGTTCAGTGGAGGAGAGTAATGCCAAATAGCTTGAAGCTTCTACAATTTTTCTTCTTGTTTGTACGCCTGCTTCTTCCTGCCCCAAAATTTGAGATTCTGCATGATTCTTCTGAACGTACCTAGATGGAGTCTTCTCTTCTATCCTTATCTGTTCCTCTGGTGCCTCTTGAGGTTCTTCTTCATCATCTATCTGATTTGGAGAGTAGTCTTCATCCTCTTAGATATTTTCATGATTTACTTGCCTAACAATGTAATCTTTGAAACGGGAACTATAAACTCAAAACGAGAACTCTGGCTAAAAAACCCCGAAAAAACATCAAAAACAGTGCTAAAAACGAAAAGTGTGTAAAATGGAACGATGATTTTATTTTTTAGGGTCAATTTTGAACATGTTTTAAAAATGGCAATGACTACGAGCTTTACTATGAAATTTTCATGCAAAATATAGCTTCAAAACAAAAAAAGTGATGATGCTGGAACGATGATTTTTTTTTAGGGTCAATTTTCAAACTTTTTAAAAAATGCTAGTAAAACCAAATTTTTATGTGCCAAACAAAGTTGTTTATGAGGAAAAAGACACATTAATGTTTTTGGTAGAATGTCATTTTTCTTTCCTAAGTATACATTCAACATGTTTTCAACCATTACATCCCATGGTTATTTCACCTAAACGTAGATGGACAAATTTATCATATCACATCAAGCACGTTTTCTTGATTATCCTTATTTTAATTTTGAGCATGAAAAATTCATAGGAGGCCAAGATTTCACCAAAAAGAGGAATTGGAGTCAGATTATAGTGAATCTCCTCTAATGACCCTCGCTAAATTGATCACCCTCTCCATAAAATATGTTCACAAAAAGTTGACAAGGAATCCCAGAAGCAAGTTTCATTTGTTCTAAAGCAACTCAGTTACACCTCAAGAACCTTGTTACTCACTCATAAATGTGTTCCCGAGAAATGAAGGTAGTATAACTTCATTTGCTATCAATACATCCCAAACCTAGATGCCAGAGGATTTTCTCTCAAGAATGGAATAATTGGAAAAACAAGCAAGTTCCTAGAAGATAACTCTAGTGTCAAGCACAATCCTAATAATGCATCATCAGTGAAATCATACCCCACATGTAGGGAGAATACGATGAGCTACCTACGACCACTTGATTTACTTTGATTAGAGTATCTAAGGCCATAATAATAATCTATTTTAATTTCTTTTCAAAGCTTTAAAGGAAGGTCACTGTCACTGTCATCTTATGAACTACTATAATAACTTTGATGGTGTTTTAAATATAGTTACATGGTATTTTGTGTTTGTCTTATTTTGTCGCAGGTGACTCATGAGGAGCACATGGACACTAATTTCACAATGGGAAACAAAACCAAAATGAGGAAACTAAGTTTGGACCTCCATTGGCATCAATTACCACTGAGAAAGGATTACATTTATCAAATTCACTGAGAATATATTAACTACAGCATAAAAACATCTCCCTTGGCAACAATTCTAAAAATTCAATTAAGTCAAGAATTTACACCGAAAAGAAGGAGACACCGCTATTAATATGGTTATTCAATGCGTTGCTTCCCCCACTATTATCAATTATATGTTACCCATCCTCATATCTAAATAAAAGAAAAGGGAGAAATAAAATAAATGAAAAGCATCCCAATGGGGGAAGTAATGAGGGATATAAAAACCTTTTATGGGGCTATGAACATCTAGTTGGTAGTAAATGCTTATTATTTGATTGTGGTGATTACATTGTAGACATAGAAACTCATTAATATTGGAAGAATACTTTTAGAAATCCTTGAGTCATATTTAAGGAGTCTATTACCTCGAGATCTATACAAACCCATTGGATCAAAAACCAAACCTAAAGTGAAAGTAACAAAATTTATTTTTTAAAAGGAAAATGACCTTTATGGATAAATTAATATAATAAAGAAGTATTTCTTAATCCTCGATAAAAAGCTTTCATTGTTAAACGAATATATAATCTCTTGTTAATTCCTAATAAAATTAACTAAAAATATATTATTATACCATAACTATAACAATATATATCATCAAGTTCATCGCAAATAGATAGTACATTCATTTTTGAATAATCATGTTCCTCTTAAAATAGATATACTATTTAGTTTCTTTTTTTTTATCGTTAAAGGCTATTCTACTTCTATTATTTACATTAAAAACTGAGAACGATTACATTCAGGTTTATACATTGTGAGAGGCCTGGGTTGGCACTCTTGCTCATCGAGCTGCATTGAGTCCATTGCCCGCGCAGGGGCCTTCTTCCAGTGATTAAGCGCCCATGCAGGGGCCAAAAAGAGACCATTCTCATTGTGCATTCTATGAAAACTGAAAGCCCATGCCATAGCAGAGGAGCTGTGAAGACTAAACCATACAAAACTTCCATTCCCACGCAGGGGCAGACAAGAAACTTGTAGAAAAAACATCAGAGACCCACGCAGGGGACGGGACTCACACTGAACATCGAAATTATCTGACCAAGCAAAAAGATTAACTCCATACATTAAGTGTTGGTGGCTAAGTAAACAACAGACGAAAAAACCTGAGTGCAAACAGAGAGCTGGAATTGGGTTGAGCGCGTGACTAGTCATCAGAGTCTTCCTCCGAGTCTTCTGGGTAGATCCAGTATTCTCCTTCTGGTGGGGGTCCCCAGTCGTATTTAGCTTTGCCCTTTGCTGGTGCTGGTTGAGAAGCTGGCAGAGCAGCTCCTGGCTCAGATTGTGCCCCAGCTTTGTCCTCAGCAGCTTTGGAGCTCTCTGCAAGCTAAATTGGGGCATGGGGTGTATCCATTGGTTGAATTGGAGCCTGGGATTGTTCCCCCTTGATTTCTTTCACCTCTTCCACAAATAAAACTGAAACATGAGCTTGGATGCTTGAATTACCTTGCAGATTGTTAACAGAGAAAATCACTGAGCCGAACGCCGGAAGTGGAGCAGCTTCTGGGTTCTGTGGCTTGGCTTCCATGAGTTGCTGAGCTTGGATGGGGTTGGCTTCCTCCACCCTGTGACAAAGGCATCGGCAGCAACTCGACGCAGGATTGAAAGGGGGACGCGAGGCACCTCTTCTTCCTGTGCCGCGTCGACTGAAAGGCCTTTGCCTTGGCGCCATAACTGCCCACTTACCAACACTTCCTGTCTCGGCTTTTCCCCTGCACCAGAGAATCCGCAGGTGGCTCCTTGATCCCTCTCTGAGCCCTGAAACCCAAACCTCCACCTCCTCAGCTCGAACTGACCAACTTTCTCCATGTTCTACAGATTTATGCAGCAGTGGTTCGCCTTGAATTTGGTGCCCCATAACTTCCCTCTGGCTCTGCGATTAAGGCTCCTCGCAGACCATAAATGGCCGTCCCGTCGCTCTTTAGCTCTCACGCTCGCTGGCCAAGGCGGCGTGGAGCATTTAAGGAGCGTCTTAACCTTAAGCTCGCCCATGTACACCATGTGGCGTCCTGCTTTCTCCCGACGTGGCACCCGCATCCGGGATATACTATTTAGTTTCTTAAGATATATATACTATTTACTTTCTATTTGTACTTATATAGTTTCTTTCTTATATAGAGATACACATAATTATATGACAACACAAAAATAGAGAGATATTTACGTTGTTACAATAGATAAAAAAAAATAAGGCAAATTACATTAGTCCTGTGATGTGAACTTTTTATGAAAATAAGGCACAACACATTCATATTATCATTGCAATAAATTGAAGAGGTTGAAAAACAAATCTAAAATAACATCTATGTTGAACAATATGTCGGTTGAGCCCTGTGATGTGAATTGCTTATTTGTTGTCAATGCCCTATAAAAGAGTTGGATTAAAGATGTTTTAGAACTTCATTTCCAAAAAGGGAAAAAATTTATTGTAATTTTTTACTTCATTAAATAGATCGTATTTGTCAACATTAAATGGATTGGATTTTGTCAACATTGTTAGCAAAATGTACGCCATGAAATCAAATGAAAAACGCGCCAATGAAATGAATAAGATCTGCAGATTCTCATGCATTGAATGAGACGATGAAATGAATAAGTTGGGATATTGGTTTTATGATCCTCTTGAGGCGTTGTACATGTTTGCATTATGAGGCTTTCCAATACATTACTGCTTCTCTTTATTATGTGGCATGTATAGTGTACCGTCTGTTGTTTCTCTTCTGCAAGCGAGAGAGTTCGTGTTTTATCTGGTTTTCTTGCAAGCGTTCGACTCAAGTTGCTTATAACCTGGAATCACTGTTGGGAATTGAGAATCCCCCCCCCCCACCCAGGCGATTCTCATTTAGTAGCTTGTGGAGAATACCTAGTTGACATTAGTGATATGGTCTACAAAAATAGTTTGCAACATAGTCCTAAGATTATATAAGCATTATAATCTATTGGTCCTCTGAGAATTTGTTCAATGTATCATCTAGTAGTTTGTGGATAATACCTATTCAACATTAGTGATATGGTTTTCAAAAATATTTGTAACTTGTTTGTTTAGTATCCATCATTGAAGTTAGTGGCCACGTCTCCACAAATAGTTCTTCTATCATGGAAGGAGCATATATCAATGGTGAGGTTTACACAAGAAGAGCCACTTTATTTTTATATCATGTAAATAGAATATTTTTATTATTAATCTGTGCGTGTCCATTTGGTGTATATTATAATTATATTATTAATATGCGTGTGTTCATTTGGTGTATATTATAATTATATTATTAATATGCGTGTGTTCATTTGTATGTATGTACACCATCCACTATTTTTTAGGTAGAAATCCCGCAGAGCGAACAAAAACCAAAATTTCATATTGGAGATGCGTGGTATCGAATTCCGTTGTCATTAACGCGAACCTTCCTCATGCGATAAACCCTGTAACTGGAAATTTGCAAATTGGAGATGCGCGGTATCGAACCCTGTACATCTCGCATACCCTGTAACTGGAAATTTTCATATTGAAGATGCACGGTATCGAACCCTGTACCTCTCGCATGCAAAGCGAAAATTGTCATTAACGCGACTCCTTCTAATGCAAGAAACCCTAAAATGGAAAAAATTTCATATTGGAGACCATAATTGCCCCAAACAGTGTTTAAATCTACACAACTATGGAGCAACTATTACTGATGGGACGCTGGGGAGTATGGTCGATATTCATTTCATCATCCCATTCATTTCATGTAAGCACTGTTTGTGGCGATTTTGAGAATCGCCGGGTGGGGGGGCGATTTTGAGAATCGCCGCCCCACCCAACGATTCTTAGAATCGCCCCAAACAGTGTTTACATCTACACAACTATGGAGCAGCTATTACTGATGGGACGTTGGGGAGTATGGTCGATATTCATTTCATCATCCCATTCATACAACTATGGAGCAACTATTACTGATGGGACGCTGTGGAGTATGGTCGATATTCATTTCATCATCCCATTCATTTCTGGGGCAATTCTAGGAATGCCCGGGTGGGGGGGCGATTCTCAGAATCGCCGCAAACAGTGTTTACATCTACACAATTATGGAGCAGCTATTACTGATGGGATGCTAGGGAGTATGGTTGATATTCATTTCATCATCATTTCATGTAACCACTGTTTGGGGCGATTCTAAGAATCGCCGGGTGGGGGGGCGATTCTCAGAATCGCCCCGCCACCACCACTGGTGGCGGGAAGGTGGGGGGCGATTCTAAGAATCGCCCCCCCACCCTGCGATTCTCAGAATCGCGCCAAACAATGTTTACTTCTACACAACTACGGAGCAGCTATTACTGATGGGACGCTGGAGAGTATGGTCGATATTCATTTCATCATCCCATTCATTCCATGAATCGCCCCAAACAGTGTTTACATCTACACAACTATGGAGCAGCTATTACTGATGGGACGCTGGGGAGTATGGTCGATATTCATTTCATCATCCCATTCATTTCATGTAAGCACTGTTTGGGGCGATTCTGAGAATTGCCGAGTGAGTGGGGGAGCGATTCCGAGGCGATTCTCAGAATCGCCCCAAAGAATGCTATGATGAAATGAATGTCGACCACACTCCCCAGCGTCCCATCAATAATAACTGCTCCATAGTTGTGTAATGTAAACTTTTTAGTTGCGTTAAACTGCACAAACGGTTGATTGAAGCCATTTTTTGGGATCTCTTCTGACCTGTTGTCCACGTCATACTCTCGCAGTCACTAATGGGCAAACCTTGCAAAGACGTGAGGCTGGAAATACTACTTGGTACACATTTCAAATCACGACACTTGTCAAGGTTCAGATACCTTAATGATCTTAACTTGTGAAGTTCAGATGGTAATTACATGATTTCAGAGCCTTTCAGATCAAGGATTTGGAGGGTTGCGAGATTTGTAAAAGATGCAGGCAACCTTTTAATGGGCACCCATGCTAAGCTCAGGTATACCACCGGTTTCAAACATCCCACACTCTCTGGAAATGACTAGATGTCCGTGGCGCTCAAATCCAAAACCTTAAGGGAGATCACACTCCCAATCACCTTTCTGGGAATTTCATTAAATGCTTTGTTTCTAGCCAATAGCAATGAAGATATTTCTGGAGCTCTCAATGACTCAGAAAGTGAGCTCAAAGTGTTGCCGCCCAAAGCAATGCGAGTGCGGGCTGAAAATTCATTTTCATTCACAGTTGTTAGACCCTTCCCTTGGCGGCAGCAGAAGTTTTCTTCAGCCTCAACAATCTGTATTTCCAATCCACGTAGGACGTCATGCATCCGAAAACACGTAATGCACCCATCCACGTCTTTCATGGTCGGTTCCATCAAACACCAATCCGCCAGAATTTTGACGTACATTCTTCCCATCTCGAATCGGTCGTGGCCACCCTCATCTTCCACCTTCTTCTTTCCGAGGAGTCCTTCTCCCATCCATAAAAAAATCCCCTCTGCTTCGACATGAACAACCTCGTCTTCTAGGAAGGCAGCACCTAAGTAAAGAAAGGCCAATTGGAGATGAACGTCGTAGCTGGCAAGGGCATCGTAGCTCAACTTTAGGTGATCATGTACAACTTCATTGCCTTTGTTGTTGGCATTTGGCAACCTTTGAACTGCAAATTTCCACTCATTTGCATCAGTAGTGTATGCCATTTCCCTCCACACTTGTGACACACAACCTTGGCCGTTTCCTCATCGATGCCCTCGACCACATTTCCATTATTATATGGAAATGCATAATAGCGAAATAAATGCCAACTATCATTCTCCATTAAATCGCCCACTGTGATTGTGGACTCCTTTGCAACTCCCATCTGCAAGAGCAGGCTGGAATTCCTGGAGTTGACAATAATTTTGGAGTTGGAGAGTTGAATTAGGTGGAGTACACCCAATTCCTCCAGCAATTCAGCACCTTGCTCCCACACATCATCTAAGAAGAGGGCGAAACTCTTCCCTTGTAGAGCCTCATTCAACGGACCTATGGTTATAGCTTCTTCGTTCATATTTGTGTTGGGATCTATAACCTTTCTCTGCATGATTATTTGTGTGAACAGTTCTTTCCTAAGACTTGAAATAGAAGGAGACCCAGAAATGGTAAGCCAAAGCAAGAAACCATCGCGGAATATATCCCTCACCTTATGTCTGTTGAAAACCATTTTCAAAAGCATACTCTTGCCGGAACGACCCTTCCCAACCACGCCAATTTGGGAGAAAGAATAGTTGGACTCGGCATCGGTCACTAATTCCTCTAGCCTTTCAACAGCGCTGTCTTGTCCAGATTCTCATGCATTGAATGAGATGATGAAATGAATAAGTTGGGATATTGGTTTTATGATCCTCTCGAGGCGTTGTAGATGTTTGCATTTTGAGGCTTTCCAAAGAATTACTGATTATCTTTATTATCTGGCCTGTATAGTGTACCGTCTGTTGTTTCTCTTCTGCAAGCGTGCGAGTTCATGTTTTATCTGGTTCTCTTGCAAGCGTTCGACTCAAGTTGCTTATAACCTGCAATCACTGCTGGGAATTAAAGAATCGCTGGGTGGTGGGGGCGATTCTGAGAATTGCCCCACCACCGGGCGATTCTCAGAATCGCTTTAATTTAGTTTTGTTGCATCGAATTTGCCTTTTGTTAAATCTGAAGAAGTCATTTTTTTAAATCATCCTTCTACTGGTGGGGAGGCGATGGCGGGGCGATTCTCAGAATCGCCCCACCACCCAGATATTCTCAGAATCGCTTAATTCAGTTTTGCTGCATCGGATTTGTCTTTTGTTAAATCTGAAGAAGTCATTTTTCTAAATCGTCCTTCTACTGGTGGCGAGGTGGTGGCGGGGCGATTCTTAGAATCGCCCCACCACCCGGCGATTCTCAGAATCGCTTTAATTCAGTTTTGCTACATCAGATTTCTCTTTTGTTAAATTTGAGGAAGTCATTTTTTAAAATCGTCCTTCTACTTTTTGTCATGCAATTTTGTTGGCAGTGCAATTCATTTTTACTTTTTGTATGACAATTCACCTGGGTTACATTCCTTCCTTTGCTCGGTAAGAAATGGAATTGAATAAAAAGACAGGTCGATAATATTGTTAACCATCATTTCAATTCGTCAACTAAGCTATAATCCTACATTCTCTAGGTAGGATATGGAATTGAATGGAGAGTTAGGCAGTGCGAATAAAAAGCGCAGGGACCCAAGTTAATCTTCAACCAAATGACTGGTTCCTTTTTGGGAGATTTTGCCCTATATATAATGTATATAAAATTTATCACCATTATTTGTATCATGAATTATAATGTTGTGTAGGTTTTATTAACAAAAATGTTTGATATTGTTGACCTAAATTAATTAATTCATATTTTTGGACTATAATGTTGTGTAGGTTTTATTAACAAAAATATTGGATATTTCTGACCTAAATTAATTAATTCATATTTTTGGATTTGGCATTTGTATCATGAATCATAATGTTGTGTAGGTTTTATTAACAAAAATATTTGATATTTTTGAGCTAAATCAATTAATTCATATTTTTGGATTTGCCATTTGAAATACAAGATAAATAAATACAGATATTCGATGATTGTAAGAATATTTATAACTGTGCGTTCAGAACTTGATACTCTGTAGATGTAGTAGTATTTATAACTCTAATTTATTATTTTTACCCATGATATATCATCAAGTTCATCGCAAATAGATAGTACATTCATTTGTGAATAATCATGTTCCTCTTAAAATAGATATATTATTTAGTTTCTTAAGATAAATGTACTATTTGCTTTCTATTTGTACCTATATAGTTTCTTTCTTACATAGAGATACACATAATTATATGAAGACACAAAAAGAGAGATAGATATTTACGTTGTTACAATATATTAAAAAAAAATAAGACAAATTACATTAGCCCTGTGATGTGAACTTTTTATGAAAATAAGGCACAACACATTCATATTATCAGTGCAAGAAATTGAAGAGGTTAAAAAACAAATCTAAAATACCATCTATGCTCAAGAATATGTTGGTTGAGCTGTGATGTGCACTGCTTGTTTGTTTTCAATGCCCTGTAAAAGAGTTGGATTAAAGAATATTGAAAATTCTAAATATCGACCTCTTAATTTAAAAATGCAAAACAATAAAAACCTCACTAAAAAAAAAGTTAAAATTAAAATAAAAAACAAGAAAATGTGAAGAAAACCACCACTTCAAAAACGATCAAATTTACAAAATAATTATTTACATTTTATACATTAGAAAATTTAAAGCCAAAAACACGTCTTTTAAAAAAGGGGTTGATGTAGAATACTCAATTTTTTAAATCAGCATGAAAATCACTATGATTCTAAAACGTAATGTACATAAAAAAAACTAAAGTGCCAAAAACTATGCTCTAAAAAAAACATATGCGTTCTGCATCACCCATTTTCAAAATCAGGTCACTTTTTTGCTATCTCTATGAAACGGGTAACAGTATTAGTTCCTGTTTCAAAGTTTACATTTTTGCCTAGGGATGTATCCTTTTTCGTCAACCACCACATCAATGCTGTCAACAATTCTTCCAAGTCTTTTATTGTAACACTTATATGCTTTGCTATGGGGAGAATAACCAAGGAGAATGCCTTCATCTACTCTACGTTCAAGTTTTCCAAGTTGTTCATCAGTATTCTTAAAATAGCATTTGCTTCCAAAAATTTTGAAATTCTTTACCGAAGGAGTCTCACCATACCAGAGCTCATGAAGAGTTTGAGTGCTCTTCACTCGGACATTTCTTTTGTTGAGAATAACAACCGCAACATATGCAGCTTCACCCCAGAATTTTGCGGAAGTTCCAGACTCATCAAGCATAGCATGAGCCATTTGTTGGATTGTTCTGTTCATCCTTTCGACCACTCCATTTTGCTGAGGAGTCCTAGTTGTAGAGAATTCCCTTCTTATTCCATGTCCTTCATAGAAATCGAAAAATTCATTTGAGGTAAACTCCCCACCTCTGTCGGACCTGAGGCACTTAATTTTGTAATCTGATTCATTTTCAGCCAAGGCTTTGAAGGATTTGAATTTTTCGAATGCTTCATTTTTGTGCTTCATAAGTCCTAACCAAACAAACCTGGAGAAGTCATCAATGAATAATATCAATTATTCTTCTCCTCGAGGTGACCTTGTCCTAAATGGACCACATACATCTATATGAACTAGTTCAAGAGGCCTCCTAATTGATCCTTCCTTCTCACGAGAGTTAGTTCTGGTTTTCTTACCAAACTGACATGATTTGCATATGGTGTTATCTGGAATTTTGATATCTGGAAGACCACGAACTGCCTAGTATTTTCATGCTTTCCTTATTTGTGAAAAGCTTAGATGCCCCAACCTCCGATGCCATAACCAGTGTTCATCATCCTTGCTCAAATAGCATTGTTGTTATCCTTCTTCAAATATTTATAGATTATTTGGAGTTCTTCTGCCTTTGATCACTGTTTTTCCTGTATCAAGATCACGAACACTACATCAATTTGATCGAAATACTACCTCGGTTCCTTCATCGTACATCTCACTAACACTCAGTAGATTATGCTTCAACCATCAACATACAAAACATTTCCATCTTTGACCTTTTCTTTCAACTAAGCAGTGCCTTTTCCTTTTATGGCTGCAGGGGTATCGTTTCCAAAAGAAACCTTCTTACCCTTTTCTAATGCAGTATATGATTCACGTTTTTCTTTATCCCCTGTCATATGCTTCTAACATCCGTTGTCAATATACCATAGAGTTTCCTGTGCTTCTGCATAAAAAGCTATCCCACATCTTTTTGGTTATGGTTCCTTCATTCTCCATGTTCTGGAACTTGAGGTTTGTTCCTTCCGAGTTGTGTTCCAAAACCTGCTCCTTCATTCAGAATCTTCATGGCCAAAGTTATTACAAATAGAACATTCAACTTCACTTTCAAGGGCTGAAAAATTGTTATAATTCCTTTTCGTGATTCCATTCATATTCCTTTGTTTTTGAGCTTCTCTAGTCATGATTGTCTTATAGGCAACACATTGAGTTGCTTTGTGACCAAAGTTATGGCAAGAGAAACATTGGCCATTGAAGAAACTCCTGCGATTACCAAATCTATCATCCAACCGATTGTAGTTTCTATTGACATCCATTCTTGAGGAAAATTGGGAAGATTTTACCTGTGGCTGATTGTAGCTTCTGTTTGTCCTTAAGGTAGCTTGTCCCCGATTTTCTTGATAGTCTTTGTTCGTTCTTGAGGTAAATTGTCCCTGATTTACCTGATGATTTCTATTAGGCCTTTGTTCGCACCCCCTTGCTGCATAAAGATAACTTTTGGAGGTGGATGCTTGAGATGTTTCTCCATTATATCCCAGACCTGTTTTGATTAGTGGGGAACACTGCACATTGATAATCTCATCTAGAGTTTCAGATCCTTTAACAAATTTAAGATTAATAGCTTTCGTTTTCTCAATCTCTTTCTAAGACCAACAATTTCACTTTCAAATTTTTCAAGATGTTTTTCCCTTTCAGTCAGTTGACATTGTAGAGAATCACTAATCGCATTTTTCTCTTCTAAGAAAATTTTGAGATTAGACATCTCTTCATAAAAACTTTCTATATCTATAACATCCATGTAGTCATCATCTTCAAAAGCCATTAAAAGTTTATACTCATTACCTCGTTCATCTTCGTCACTATTTGATAGGCCGTCACTGTCTTCATGAGTGTAGTAACTTTTCTTAGTTGTATTATGTTTCTTGTTCCATCTAACAGGTTCCTTCCCTTTGTCAATCGTATCCTTGTGAGGACATTTTACAGCATGGTGACCGACTCTTCCACAAGAAAAGCATTTGAAAAGTAACTTACCTCAGAACCGCCCAGTACCCCGTTGAATATTTCTGAAAATATTTTATTCTTCTTCTTCTTCTAACACGTGTCCTGACTCGTAGTACTCGCCTTTTCCTGAAGCCTTGAAGGCAACTTCTCTCCTATCTGATGAACCTCCTTTCCTCATTTCATAAGCAGTTAGAATTTCGTGCAACTGTGACATTTAAGACTTTGTACATTCTCTTATTCTTCTATTGTAGAAACTTTAGATTCAAACCTAGGGGACAAAGATCTTAGAACTTTTTCAACCACAAAAACCTCTTTTATTTCTTCACCCAAATTTTTCATACAATTAACAATCTCATCTACACGAAGAAAATAGTTAGCCACACTTTCATCATTATACATCCTGAGATTTTCATACTGAATCCTGAGGGTTTGAATTTTTGCTCGTTTTACCTGATCATCTCCTTCATAGCTCAAAACAATCTTGTCCCATATCTCTTTTGCAGATTTAAACTGCATTACCTTGAAAAATTCTGGTTGAGATAGGCATCCTAATAAAGTATTGACTGTCTTTGCATTTGTTTCATATTTCTTCTTCTCAGCCGGATCTATAGGAGTTACTGATGGAAAAGTATACCCTGTATCTATGATATCCCAAACTTTTGTACCAAGAGATTGAAGATAGGCAGTAACTCTTACCTTCCAATAAACGAAGTTTGTCCCATCAAAAACCGGTGGCCTGATTGATGCTTCCCTCTCGTAGTTGCTCATGATGCAAGATCTTTCTTCAAGCGATCAATCTTCTTCTGAAGAACCTGGCTCTGATACCAATTGTTGGAAATAATACTGAGAGGGGGGGGGGGGGGTGAATCAGTATTATTAAGTCAAATGTTCCTTTTTCAAAATCAAATGATATACGCTACTTCATTTAATTGAACCCGCGTATATATGCAACTATGCAGAAGAAAACCCATGTATATAATGCAAACCTTTTAATTTACTTTATCTTTCTGATGTTGATTGTTAATCTGTGATTCAAAACCAAATAACTAGTAACCAGAACCAGTAAAACAGAGAAAAAAGACAATCGCACACAAGAACACAAGATATAAATGAAATGACCTTTATGGATAAATTAATATAATAAAGAAGTATTTCTTAATCCTCGATAAAAATCTTTGAATGTTAAACGAATATATCTAATCTCTTGTGAATTCCTAATAAAATTAACTAAAAATATATTACTATACCATAACTATAACAATATATATCATCAAGTTCATCGCAAATAGATAGTACATTCATTTGTGAATAATCATGTTCCTCTTAAAATAGATATACTATTTAGTTTCTTAAGATCGATATACTATTTACTTTCTATTTGTAGCTATATAGTTTCTTTCTTATATAGAGATACACATAATTATATGACGACACAAAAAGAGAGAGATATTTACGTTGTTACAATAGATAATAAAAATAAGACAAATTACATCAGTCCTGTGATGTGAACTCTTTATGAAAATAAGGCACAACACATTCATATTATCATTGCAATAAATTGAAGAGGTTGAAAAACAAATCTAAAATAGTATCTATGCTCAACAATATTTCGGTTGAGCCCTGTGATGTGAACTACTTGTTTGTTGTCAATGCCCTGTAAAAGAGTTGGATTAAAGATGTTTTAAAACTTCATTTCCAAAAAGGGAAAAAATTTATTGTAATTTTTTACTTCATTAAATAGATCGTATTTATCAACATTAAATGGATTGTATTTTGTCAACATTGTTACCAAAATTTACGCCATGAAATCAAATGAAAAATGCGCCAATGAAATGAATAATATGTGCAGATTCTCATGCATTGAATGAGATGATGAAATGAATAAGTTGGGATATTGGTTTTATGATCCTCTTGAGGCGTTGTAGATGTTTGCATTCTGAGGCTTTCCAAAACATTACTGCTTGTCTTTATTATCTGGCCTGTATAGTGTGTCGTGTGTTGTTTCTCTTCTGCAAGCGAGTGAGTTTGTGTTTTATCTGGTTTTCTTGCAAGCGTTCATCTCAAGTTGCTTATAACCTGGAATCACTGCTAGGAATTGAGAATCCCCCCGCCCACCCGGGCGATTCTCATTTAGTAGCTTGTAGAGAATACCTAGTTGACATTAGTGATATGGTCTGCAAAAATAGTTTGCAACATAGTCCTAAGATTATATAAGCATTATAATTTATTGGTCCTCTCAGAATTTGTTCAATGTATCATCTAGTAGTTTGTGGAGAATACCTATTCAACATTAGTGATATGGTTTGCAAAAATATTTGTAACTTGTTTGTTTAGTATCCATCATTGAAGTTAGTGACCACGTCTCCACAAATAGTTCTTCTATCATCGAAGGAGCATATATCAATGGTGAGGTTTGCACAAGAAGAGCCACTTTATTTTTATATCATGTAAATAGAATATTTTTATTATTAATCTGTGTGTGTTCATTTGGTGTATATTATAATTATATTATTAATATGCGTGTGTTCATTTGGTGTATATTATAATTATATTATTAATATGTGTGTGTTCATTTGTATGTATGTACACCATCCACTATTTGTTAGGTAGAAATCCCGCAGAGCGAACAAAAACCAAAATTTGATATTGGAGATGCGTGGTATCAAATCCCATTGTCATTAACGCGAACCGTCCTCATGTGATAAACCCTGTAACTGGAAATTTGCAAATTGGAGATGCGCGGTATCGAACCCCGTACATCTCGCATACCCTGTAACTGGAAATTTTCATATTGAAGATGCGCGGTATCGAACCCTATACCTCTTGCATGCAAAGCGAAAATTGTCATCAGTGCGACTCCTTCTAATGCAAGAAACCCTAAACTCGAAAAATTTTCATATTGGAGATTAGAATCGCCCCAAAGAGTGTTTACATCTACACAACTATGGAGAAGCTATTACTGATGGGACGTTGGGGAGTATGGTCGATATTCATTTCATCATCCCATTCATTTCATGTAAGCACTGTTTGTGGCGATTTTGAGAATCACCGGGTGGGGGGGCGATTCTGAGAATCGCCCCAAATAGTGTTTACATCTACACAAGTATGGAGCAGCTATTACTGATGGGACGTTGGGGAGTATGGTCGATATTCATTTCATCATCCCATTCATACAACTATTGAGGAGCTCTTACTGATGGGATGCTGGGGAGTATGGTCGATATTCATTTCATCATCCCATTCATTTCATGTAAGCACTGTTTGGGGCGATTCTGAGAATCGCGGGTGGGGGGCGATTCTCAGAATCGCCCCAAACAGTGTTTACATCTACACAACTATGGAGCATCTATTACTGATGGGACGCTAGGGAGTATGGTCGATATTCATCTCATCATCATTTCATGTAAGCACTGTTTAGGGCGATTCTGAGAATACCCGGGTGGGGGGGCGATTCTGAGAATCGCCCCCCCACCCTGCGATTCTCAGAATCGCCCCAAACAATGTTTACATCTACACAACTATGGAGCAGCTATTACTGATGGGACGCTAGGGAGTATGGTCGATATTCATTTCATCATCCCATTCATTCCATGAATCACCCCAAAAAATGTTTACATGTACACAACTATGGAGCAATTATTACTAATGGGACGCTGGGGAGTATGGTCGATATTCATTTCATCATCCCATTCATTTCATGTAACCACTGTTTGTGGTGATTCTGAGAATCGCCGGGTAGGTGGGGGAGCGATTCTGAGGAGATTCTCAGAATCGCCCCAAACAGTGCTTACATGAAATGAATGGGATGATGAAATGAATATCGACCATACTCCCTAGCGTCCCATCATTAATAGCTGCTCCATAGTTGTGTAATGTAAACTTTTGAGTTCCGTTAAACTGCACAAACTGTTGATTGAAGCCGTTTTTTGGGATCTCTTCTGACTTGTTGTCCACATCATACTCTCGCAGTCACTAATGTGCAAACCTTGCAAAGACGTGAGGCTGGAAATACTACTTGGTACACATTTCAAATCACGACACTTGTCAAGGTTCAGATACCTTAATGATCTTAACTTGTGAAGGTCAGATGGTAATTACATGATTTCAGAGCCTTCCAAATCAAGGATTTGGAGGGCTGCGAGATTTGTAAAAGATGCAGGCAACCTTTTAATGGGAACCCATGCTAAGCTCAGGTATACTAGCGGTTTCAAACACCCCACACTCTATGGCAATGACTAGATGTCCGTGGCGCTCAAATCCAAAACCTTAAGGGAGATCATACTCCCGATCACCTTTCTGGGAATTTCATTAAATGCTTTGTTTCTAGCCAATAGTAATGAAGATATTTTTGGAGCTCTCAATGACTCAGAAAGTGAGCTCAAATTGTTGCCGCCCAAAGCAATGCGAGTGCGGGCTGAAAATTCATTTTCATTCACAGTTGTTAGACCCTTCCCTTGGCGGCAGCAGAAGTTTTCTTCAGCCTCAGCAATCTGTATTGCCAATCCACGTAGGACGTCATGCATCCGAAAACACGTAATGCACCCATCCACGTCTTTCATGGTCGGTTCCATCAAACAACAATCCGCCAGAATGTTGACGTACATTCTTCCCATCCCGAATGGGTCGTGGCCACCCTCATCTTCCACCTTCTTCTTTCCCGAGGAGTCCTTCTCCCATCCATAACAAAATCGCCTCTGCTTCAACATGAACAACCTCGTCTTCTAATAAGGCAGCACCTAAGTAAAGAAAGGGCAATTGGAGATGAACATCGTAGCTGGAAAGTGCATCGTAGCTCAACTTTAGGCAATCATGTACAACTTCATCGCCTCTGCTATTGGTGTTTCGCAACCTTTGAACTGCAAATTTCCACTCATTTGCATCAGTAGTGCGTGCCATTTCCCTCCACACTTGTGACACACAACCTTGGCCGTTTCCTCATCGATGCCCTCGACCACATTTCCATTATTATATGGAAATGAATAATAGCGAAATAAATTCCAACTGCCATTCTCCATCAAATCGCCCACTGTGATTGTGGACTCCTTTGCAACTCCCATCTACAAGAGCAGGCTGGAATTCCTGGAGCTGACAATAATTTTGGAGTTGGAGAGTTGAATTAGGTAGAGCACACCCAATTACTCCAGCAATTCAGCACCCTGCTCCCACACATCGTCTAAGAAGAGGGCGAACCTCTTCCCGTGCAGAGACTCATTCAACGGACCTATGGTTATAGCTTCTTCGTTCATATTTGTGTTGGGATCTATAACCTTTCTCTGCATGATTATTTGTGTGAACAGTTCTTTCCTAACACTTGAAATAGAAGGAGACCCAGAAATGGTAAGCCAAAGCAAGAAACCATCGCCGAAGAGATCCCTCACCTTATGTCTGTTGAAAACCGTTTTCAGAAGCAGACTCTTGCCGCAACCACCCTTCCCAACCACGCCAATTCGGGAGAAGGAAGAGTTGGACTTGGCATCGGTCACTAATTCCTCTAGCCTTTCAACAGCGTTGTCTTGTCCAGATTCTCATGCACTGAATGAGATGATGAAATGAATAAGTTGGGATATTGGTTTTATGATCCTCTCGAGGCGTTGTACATGTTTGCATTTTGAGGCTTTCCAAAGAATTATTGTTTCTCTTTATTATCTGGCCTGTACAGTGTATCGTCTGTTGTTTCTCTTCTACAAGCGAGCGAGTCCATCTTCAAGCGAGCGTGAGATTGCCATCAGAAGTTCATCTGCAATTGAGCGAGTTCGTGTTTTATTTGGTTCTCTTGTGAGCGTTCGACTCAAGTTGCTTATAACCTGCAATCACTGCTGGGAACTAAAGAATCGTCGGGTGGTGGGGGTGATTCTGAGAATTGCCCCACCACCGGGCGATTCTTAGAATCGCTTTAATTTAGTTTTGCTGCATCGGATTTGTCTTTTGTTAAATCTGAAGAAGTCATTTTTTTAAATTGTCCTTCTACTGGTGGCGAGGTGGTGGCAGGGTGATTCCCAGAATCGCCCCGCCACCCGGCGATTCTCAGAATCACTTTAATTCAGTTTTGTTGCATCGGATTTGTCTTTTGTTAAATCTGAAGAAGTTATTTTTTTAAATCGTCCTTCTACTGGTTGCGAGGCGGTGGCGGGGTGATTCTCAGAATCGCTTTAATTCAGTTTTGCTGCATCGGATTTGTCTTTTGTTAAATTTGAGGAAGTCATTTTTTAAAATCGCCTTTCTACTTTTTGTCACGAAATTTTGTTGGCAGTGCAATTCAGTTTTACTTTTTGTATGACAATTCACCTGGGTTACATTCCTTCCTTTGCTCAGTAAGAAATTGAATTGAATAAAAAGACAGGCCGATAATATTGTTAACAATCATTTCAATTCGTCAACTAAGCTATAGTCCTACATCCTCTAGGTAGGATATGGAATTGAATGGAAAGTTAGGGAGTGCGAATAAAAAATGCACGGACCCAAGTTAATCTTCAACCAAATGGCTAGTTCCTTTTTGGGAGATTTTTCCCTATATATAATGTATATAAAATTTATCGCCATTATTTGTATCATGAATTATAATGTTGTGTAGGTTTTATTAACAAAAATATTTGATATTGTTGACCTAAATTAATTAATTCATATTTTTGGATTATAATGTTGTGTAGGTTTTATTAACAAAAACATTTGATATTGTTAACCTAAATTAATTAATTCATATTTTTGGATTTGGCATTTGAAATACAAGATTAATTTATATTTTTGGATTTGGCATTTGTATGATGAATCATAATGTTGTGTAGGTTTTATTAAAAAAAAATTTGATATTGTTGAGCTAAATCAATTAATTCATATTTTTGGATTATAATGTTGTGTAGGTTTTATTAACAACAATATTTGATATTGTTGACCTAAATCAATTAGTTCATATTTTTGGATTTGGCATTTGAAATACAAGATAAATAAATACAGATATTCGATGATTGTAACAATATTTATAACTGTGCGTTCAAAACTTGATACTCTGTAGTTGTAGTAGTATTTATAATTGTAATTTTTTATTTTTACCCGTGATATATCATCAAGTTCATCGCAAATAGATAGTACATTCATTTGTGAATAATCATGTTCCTCTTAAAACAGATATATTATTTAGTTTCTTAAGATAGATGTACTATTTACTTTCTATTTGTACCTATATAGTTTCTTTCTTACATAGAGATACACATAATTATATGAAGACACAAAAAGAAAGATAGATATTTACGTTGTTACAATAGATTTAAAAAAAAAGACAAATTACATTAGCCCTGTGATGTGAACTTTTTATGAAAATAAGGCACAACACATTCATATTATCAGTGCAAGAAATTGAAGAGGTTAAAAAACAAATCTAAAATACCATCTATGCTCAAGAATATGTTGGTTGAGCTGTGATGTGCACTGCTTGTTTGTTGTCAATGCCCTGTAAAAGAGTTGGATTAAAGAATATCGAAAATTCTAAATATCGACCTCTTAATTTAAAAATGCAAAACAATAAAAACCTCACTAAAAAAAAGTTAAAATTAAAATAAAAAACAAGAAAATGTGAAGAAAACGACCACTTCAAAAATGATAAATTTTACAAAATAATTATTTACATTTTATACATTAGAAAATTTAAAGCCAAAAAACGGGTCTTTTAAAAAAAGGGGGTGATGTAGAATACTCACTTTTTTAAATCAGCATGAAAATCACTACGATTCTAAAACATAATGTACATAAAAAAAATTAAAGTGCCAAAAACTATGCTCTAAAAAAAACATATGCATTCTGCCTCACCCATTTTCAAAATCAGGTCACTTTTTTGCTATCTCTACGAAACGGGTAACAGTATCAGTTCCCGTTTCAAAGTTTACATTGTTGCCTAGGGATGTATTCTTTTTCATCAACCACCTCATCAATGTTGTCAATAATTCTTCCAAGTCTTTTATTGTAACACTTATATGCTTTGCTATGGGGAGAATAACCAAGGAGAATGCCTTCATCCACTCTAGGTTCAAGTTTTCCAAGCGGTTCATTAGTATTCTTAACATAGCATTTGCTTCCAAAAATTTTGAAATGCTTTACTGAAGGAGTCCCACCATACCAGAGCTCATCAAGAGTTTGAGTGCTCTTCACTCGGACATTTGTTTTGTTGAGAATAACAACCGCAACATATGCAGCTTCACCCCAGAAGTTTGCGGAAGTACCAGACTCATCAAGCATAGCACGAGCCATTTGTTGGATTGTTCTGTTCATCCTTTCCACCACTCCATTTTGCTGAGGAGTCCTAGTTCTAGAGAATTACCTTCTTATTCCATGTTCTTCATAGAAATTGAAAAATTCGTTTGAGGAAAACTCCCCACCTCTGTCGGAGCTGAGGCACTTAATTTTGTAATCTGATTCATTTTTCAGCCAAGGCTTTGAAGGATTTGAATTTTTCAAATGCTTCGTCTTTGTGCTTCATAAGTCCTAACCAAACAAACGTGGAGAAGTCGTCAATGAATAATATCAAGTATTCTTCTCCTCGAGGTGACCTTGTCCTAAATGGACCACATACATCTATATGAACTAGTTCAAGAGGCCTGTTAGTTGATCCTTCCTTCTCAGGAAAGTTAGTTCTGGTTTGCTTACCAAACTGACATGATTTGCATATGGTGTTATCTGGAATTTTGATATCTAGAAGACTACGAACCGCCTGGTATTTGCATGCTTTCCTTATTTGTGAAAAGCTTAGATGCCCCAACCTCAAGTGCCATAACCAGTGTTCATCATCCTTGCTCAAATAACATTGTTGTTATCCTTCTTCAAATATGTATAGATTATTTGGAGTTCTTCTGCCTTTGATCACTGTTTTTCCCGTATCAAGATCACGAACACTACATCCATTTGATCGAAATACTACCTCGGTTCCTTGATCGCACATCTGACTAACACTCAGTAGATTATACTTCAATCCATCAACATACAAAACATTTCCAGCTTTGACCTTTTCTTTCAACTGAGCAGTGCTTTTTCCTTTTATGGTTGCAGGGGTATCTTTTCCAAAAGAAACCTTCTTACCCTTTTCTAATGCAGTATATGATTCAAGTTTTTCTTTATCCCCTGTCATATGCTTCGAACATCCGTTGTCGATATACCATAGATTTTCTTATGCTTCTGCATAAAAAGCTATCCCACATCTTTCTAGTTATGGTTCCTTCATTCTCCATGTTCTGGCACTTGAGGTTTGTTCCTTCTGAGTTTTCTTCCAAAACCTGCTCCTTCATTCGGAATCTTCATGGCCAAAGTTATTGCAAATAGAACATTCAACATCATTTTCAAGGGCCGAAAAATTGTTATAAGTCCTTTTCGTGATTCCATTCATCTTCCTTTGTTTTTGAGCTTCTCTAGTCATGATTGTCTTATAGGAAACACATTGAGTTGCTTTGTGACCAAAGTTATGGCAAGAGAAACATTGGCCATTGAAGAAACTCCTGCGATTATCAAATCTATCATCCAACCGATTGTAGTTTCTACTGACATCCATTCTTGAGGAAAATTGGGAAGATTTTACCTGTGGCTGATTGTAGCTTCTGTTTGTCCTTAAGGTAGCTTGCCCCCGATTTTCTTGATAGTCTTTGTTCGTTCTTGAGGTAAACTGTCTCTGATTTACCTGATGATTTCTATTAGGCCTTTGTTCGCTCCTCCTTGCTGCATAAAGATAACTTTTGGAGGTGGATGCTTGAGATGTTTCTCCATTATATCCCAGACCTGTTTTGATTAGTGGGGAACACTGCACATTGATAATCTCATCCAGAGTTTCAGATCCTTTAACAAATTTAAGATTAATAGCTTTCGTTTTCTCAATCTCCTTTCTAAGACCAACAATTTCACTTTCCAATTTTTCAAGATGTTTTTCCCTTTCAGTCAGTTGACATTGTAGAGAATCACTAATCGCATTTTTCTCTTCTAAGAAAATTTTGAGATTAGACATCTCTTCATAAAAACCTTCTATATCTATAACATCCATGTAGTCATCATATTCAAAAGCCATTAAAAGTTTATACTCATTACCTAGTTCATTTTCGTCACTATTTGATAGGCCATCACTGTCTTCATGAGTGTAGTAACTTTTCTTAGTTGTATTATGTTTCTTGTTCCATCTAATAGGTTCCTTCCCTTTGTCAATCTTATCCTTGTGAGGACATTTTACAGCATAGTGACCGACTCTTCCACAAGAAAAGCATTTGAAAGGTAACTTACCTCAGAACCGCCCAGTACCCCGTTGAAGATTTCTGAAAAAATTTGATTCTTCTTCTTCTTCTAACATGTGTCCTGACTCGTAGTACTCGCCTTTTCCTGAAGCCTTGAAGGCAACTTCTCTCCTGTCTGATGAACCTCCTTTCCTCATTTCATAAGCAGTTAGAATTTCGTGCAGCTGTGACATTTAAGGCTTTGTAGATTCTCTTTTTATTCTATTGCAGAAACTTTAGATTCAAACCTAGGGGACAAAGATCTTAGAACTTTTTCAACCACAACAACCTCTTTTATTTCTTCACCCAAATTTTTCATATAATTAACAATCTCATCTACACGAAGAAAATAGTTAGCCACACTTTCATCATTATACATCCTCAATCCTGAGGGTTTGAATTTTTGCTCATTTTACCTGATCATCTCCTTCATAGCTCAGAACAATCTTGTCCCATATCTCTTTTGCATATTTAAACTGCATTACCTTGACAAATTCTGATTGAGATAGGCATCCTAATAGAGTATTGACCGCCTTTGCATTTGTTTCAAATTTCTTCTTCTCAGCCGGATCTGTAGGAGTTGCTAATGGAAAAGTATACCTTGTACCTATGATATCCCAGACTTTTGTACCAAGATATTGAAGATAGGTAGTAACTATTACCTTCCAATAAACGAAGTTTGTCCCATCAAAAACTGGTGGCCTGATTGATGCTTCCCTCTCGTAGTTGCTCATGATGCAAGATCTTTCTTCAAGCGATCAATATTCTTCTGAAGAACCTGGCTCTGATACCAATTGTTGGAAATAATACTGAGAGGGGGGGGTGAATCAGTATTATTCAGTCAAATGTTCCTTTTTCAAAATGAAATGATATACGCTACTTCATTTAATTGAACCCGCGTATATATGAAACTATGGAGAAGAAAACCCGTGTATATAATGAAAACTTTTTAATTTACTTTATCTTTTTGATGTTGATTGTTAATCTGTGATTCAAAAGCAAATAACAGTAACTAGAACCAGTAAAACAGAGAAAAAAGACAATCACACACAAGAACACAAGATATAAGGTGGAAACCCAATGTGGGTGAAAACCACCTACTGCAATTCGTCTCTATCTTCTCTTTAATTAGAAACTTATTTTTACAATTGTACTGGTGCATTCCTTTACCAGTACGCAGGCTGCAACCTGCAGAGAGCTACAACCCTCTCTCGTTTTCCAGCTTCTCCTGGAAGGGAGCTACAACCCCCTTAGCTCTTGCCCTAGTCAAGGTACTAGTACATAGGTGCTGGCCTACAGAAGGCTACAACCTTCTCTGTCTTTCAAGGACCACGTTTCATAAATTTTCAGACTAGATCCACAAATAACATCAATAAAGAATTTCTGCATCAACCAATCACCTTTTCACCAATCAAAATTGAATCAACTTAAACACTTGTCTGACTACTGTACCCAGATCACAGTAATAGTACCACACACCAAATCTAAACCCAAAACACTACAACAATAAACAGAAGCAGCAAGAATATAAATCAAGATATGTACGCTACTTCACTATTCATCAATCTGTGTGTATACGCTTCTGTACCACAACCAACCTGGGTATATGCTTCTTTCATTCACAAAAAAGGTGTGTATACGCACCTGCACTTAACTGAACCTGCGTACATATCTATAAAGGATAATTTATTATTTTAAAACATTCAGTCATTAGTTAACCCAGATTATCAGGTTCATAGATCAAGAGAGTGCCACATATAACTGATCAAAATCATACAGAGATACCAATGTTCAAGCCTTGAGATTTTGATCCATCAATAGTCCTTATCCTTCTTGTGCTCAGGTGCCTCCTTCATTCAGATCTAGATCTGCACCATAACCCAATCACCAGTATTCCAGATCTAGAACAATATCATATATTCAATAAATTAGATCGTCCCTTGCCACATGATCTCCTTCCTCTTTTATAGTTTTAGGCCTTCCACAATACCAAGGGCCCAATACCTGGGGTCAACACTTCTGACGAGATACCATGGTCCAAAACCATAGGTTGAAATTCGAAGGAATAACGACCACGGACCAAAAAATAAGTTTCCCACCATGTACGCGCTTTTATCTGCGTGAAAGTGCGTGTATACGCATACACGAGTTTTGAACGTCTAACCCGCGTGTATACGCATCTTCGGCAAGGTGAACCTGCGTATGCAAGTTTTCCTTCATCCTGAGAGCCTGAACTAAGATCTGCCACCAAAGTGAGTTTCCATCAAGGACAACACCTGTACCATAGCGCCACTCTTGTGCCATAATGCCAACAGTTTCCTTTAGCTCGACACCTGAACCTATAGCTGCAGCAAATGGTATCCCAAATCTAGGTGAACAGTGGAATAAAGGACAGATTGTGCACAAAAAGCATTATGAGCCTTATATTAAGGCTAGTATCAAAATAAAATGAGTAGGGTCTTTCCTTTTAGATACCCACAAGACACCTATGCTCCACTCATGAAGCTCAATATCAAATACTTCACCTGTGAAGGGAGATTTTCTCGCTTGTGCACTTATCATGTTAGATTATTGATGCATTTCACTAGAGTGAGGATGATGAACCTCCCCTATTTCATATGTAGAAATATTGAGAAAATGTCTACATTGGTGCAAAGAAAACCTCTTCATCAACAATTCAACAACATTTATCACTTTTCATTGATCAAGATTCTTGTTTTGCATCTGCTGAGCTTGTTGAATGTTTCATGGGATGCTTTCATTTCACATGAGGCTTTCAAAAGCCCTCAAGTGACCCCATCCGTATTTCAGGAGTTATGAGGGCCTTCAAATCAGCAAGAGGTTCATGAGACTCAAACTACAGGTGTGCCAGTGTTTTTCACTTATGAAAAGGGCACAAGAAGATTATTTGCAGCTGCCAAATGAGTACTATCTCCACCTGGGGTGGATCGGGTCTCATTTCCTTTATTAGACCACAGGCAAATGCTATCTTCACCCAGGGTGAAAGGGGATTTGCCTTCTTCTTTAGAAAAGTAGGTACAGGATAAAGGGAAGCAACCATCGCATGAGGAAGGGCCTTTTGAAGGTCAGGAGAGAGATTTTATTTTGATTCAAGAGGAGGATACTAATTTGGGGTCCCAAAGATCAAGACTCAAGGATATCATCAAAGAACAAGAAGCTTACATCCATGCCTTATCTCTTAATATTGAAAGGGTTAAGTGGATCATTAATTACCTTGAGCAATGGAGTAAGCAGGTGGAGGACAAACAAACAATTATGGAGCTGCAAACCATAAGAGAAAACAAGCAAGAAGCAAAAAGCAGAAAAGTCAAATTAACACTGCTTGAGCAAGAGATTGATGCTGACCGGGAATATTGGCTAGAGAGGGCAAATATGCACTTGGAGAAGCTGCATGATAAAGCCAATAAGGAGAAAAATATGTTGCAGCACATGGCTTATCACTATTTGGCACAAAACAAAATTTGCAAAACAAGGATAAGGTGCCTAAAAGCCAAGTTGAGGAAGACTTTGAGGAGCAAAAAAAAGCAAGATAAGCTCAAGATCTTGGCTGAAGCTTCATTTACCAAGCATAGTACTTGATGCAGATCACTCATGCAAAATTTCAAGAAATTTGGCAAACGTTTTGGCAATTTTGAAATTTTCAAGGAAAAAACAGGTTTTTCAAGCAGGTGCGTAGCGCCACCTGGCACTCACTTTTGAGGAAAACTTTGAATTTTTGTATTACTTATGAAAATTTATGCATGCCCAGAAATTACTAGGAATTTTGACAAGTTTTGGACCTCCAAAAGGGTCAAAAACACCTCAAAAATGCCCTCTCTGCCTCTTTTTGGCCACACAGGAAGAATTGTTGGGAGAACTGATTTTTGGAGGGGCAAATGGACACCAAATTAAAATACTCTACATGTCCTAGAAACAAGACAGATAGTGCTTTCCAACAAGCCAAGGTAGAGAAAATTTGGTGAAGGGGAAGGCCTCCAAATTCAGCTGGGAAAAAGCACTATGCACAGAAAAAGTGGCGCTATGCACAGAAAAAGTGGCACTACGCATAGGATGAAAAAGTGCCAATTTTGCTCAAAAACTATGTTTTTCACCTATTTTTCTTCTAGTTTGACTTTTACTCTCTTATGGTAAAATTCACGAGGTGACATGATGTAAATTGATGTATTTTGATGTAAAAATGATAAAAAAATGACTTGATAAGGTAGATACATCAGTTGTAGGTGGTTTAAAGTTGAATGAATCAGTTTCCTAGGTTTTAGAGACAAGTTGTTACACTTCCTATTTTTGTGTTTCTAGTTTACATATGGTTGAAACCCACACCTCTTCTCATGGATTCGACCCTTGATGGATAGCACAGGTGGTTTGTAGGTCTATATCATGTGTTTTTTCAGTCATTTGTAAATGTTGGACTCTTGTGAATGCTTTGAGCATTACTGTACATTCATTTTGCAGTTTGGCAAGGAAATAGACTAGGGTTTGCAGCATTTTCTGGGATTCTTGTGGCAAGGTGATTTAGTATTGTTTTTACTTCTATGAATCAAGTTATCATGTGTTTATGTGTACCATTATGTCCCTCTTTTCAACTTAACTAAATGAATCAGGTATAAAGGTAGAAATCGTTGATATTGAAGAGGACTCATGACACTTCCATGCCCTCTCCAACTCTTCACCAATCTTAAAGCTCTCCATTTCACTTAATTTAAGGAACTAAAGCACTTGCCTACCTTGCCCAGCAGAACCCTCTGCAAAACTGAGCTCATTCCCCGGACCCAAAACTACCTTTCACATCTGATCCAACAAACCATCATTAAATTCAATCAAACTCCTTTGAGCATATACCTAGCCTAAAATTAGTCTTTATATCAGTAATATTAAGGTTTACTTGCCATATTTTGCTGAGATTGACAAGGAGAGAGCCCGCATGCGACCTGGTAGGGCTAGCTACCAGGTTAAGCGTGGTTTGATGTTACTCTAGACCTACCTTTCTCAACCTGAGGTAGATTTAGGCCCTAAATGTACAGAAGAAGGATGGGACTTGGAGACTCTATATTGACTATCAGACATTGAACAAGATCACTATCCAGAATAGGTACTGTTGGGCAATAACTAGTGACTTTTAAAACTCCTAATTATCCTCACATTAATTATCAATCCGACCAATTCTTCTTATTTCAAAAGTGTACGTTGTATGTGGCTGCTATTTATCTCAGGGAGTAATGCTCTGAAATTGCAGTATAGATCTTTTAGATACAAAAGTAAATGGATGCTTTTAGTAAATCCCAATTACAATTAAAGAAAACATAATCCTCTTAATGAAATCAAATCATACATTCATCAAAGTAACAAAAACATCAGTCGAGAGTACAATAGTGATAACTCATCCCTCTTTTAATTGATTTACTCTAAAACACAATCCTCAGTAATTAAGCTAAACAACAAATGATCTCAATCTGAGAGTGTCGAAAGCGATAGTCAATACTCTTTAGAGTTGATCATCTAAAACAGAATATTTATCTAGATAGATTAGTCTCAAATAACAGTAAACTGCATCAATGATAATATTGCAAATTATATAAAGTAGAGTGATTCTGTTAAGAGTGGAAAATAATAAACAACAAAGTGATAAAGCTACAAAAAGTAAGAATATACTCAAACCATCACACTGTAAGAATTAGAAATGCATGATATAGGAAAAGCAGGTAAATCCACTAGGGTTCGGGCCCTTAGCCACCAGTGAACACCGCTGGGTTACTTCAGGAAACGTGAAGGAACAACACTTTATATATTAACCATCAAATTGAATAAAAATTACAGTAAATTCGTGCTTTTCTCAACATCGAGAGTCTATGATAAAAATCAAAGTTTTCAGAATAATCACCATCCTCCCTTCCTTCTTACAAAGAACTCCTTCTGTAATGGAAAGGGTGAAAAGGTAGATGACAAAAATGATCCCTCAGGATCTTTCGATCCTGAAGGATTCGCAACAGTTTTCCATCTTCGGACATTAATTCCGTTCTTGCACTGATTTTGTTGAATCGCTTTTGGCCTTATTTACAATTGCACATTTCTTCATTAGCTGGTTGATTCTTGTCGTTGCTTCACAGGAAACACCATTTTTCTTCTTTTGTTGTTTTCCTGCATAAAGGGAGGTAATAATTAGCAAAATCGTAACTGCAGATAATTTCTCTATTTATTATTGTAATTCCTTAAAATATTAGCACATTGAGATATAGAAAGGATAAAAATGAAGAAAAAGGATGATGAGTTTAATGGTAAATGCATACCTTTTCCATGACCCAACACACTCCCCTGCTTACCCTTTTTTATGTCCTCATGAAAAGCATGTAGTTCATATGCAGAGCAGTCAAAGAATAAGTTGGTTCACCTCTGACCCAAAGGTCCAGTCAATTTTCTTGCTCTGGAACGTGTTATGGGCCTTAAACCATTTTAGTTGATTGACAACAAATGAAATAAAAGCTTGAAATTTCACATCCTCCACAAAAGGACTAGGGTTCTTTTCCAATTCTTTTTCTAATACCAAATTATGAAAGTAAAACTCACAAAGTAATCTTTGAATTTTCAATCCATGGCGTTTACAATAGTTTATGAAATCCTCAATTGTTTTCAATTCTATGGGTTTTCCAGCCCCGACAGGTTTGATTTTCAGCTGTAAATATCATTCTAGCAAAAATAAAGCATAATTTTTGGCAGGGGATCTGCATGCGAAAACATTAGTTTACAGTGAGAAAAGAGTATCCATTTGATTCATGACCTTCTCCAATCTGAGCTTCATTTTTTCAACTCCTTCCTCTGCCCTTCGGTATTTATCAAAGGTCTCACTTTCTGATGTAGTCATGTCTCGCAGTTGCCTCTGTAATTCCTGGTATTTCTGTTGGGGGATAGTTTCTATCTCAAGCCGTTCTATGGTAAGCCGAGCCTGTGCTAGATTTTCTTGAAGATTCACTATACTGGGGTCACTACCTGTCATAATATCTTTTACTTGAGAATCTGTCTACGTACTTTTATTATGGGACTGAATGCATGTAGTCTGTATGCTTTTATTAAGGACGGTCCTGCCCTCTGTTTGGGTATTCGTGCTGTAGGAGGGTACCACCTCCGTTTCAATAGATAAGTCATAAAAATGTATACTCTCTGTTTGGGCAGCTGGTTCTGCAATAGTTGCATTTTTTATGAGTGAATATGGGCTCCGTTTGAGTCCCAGTAGCATTTGTATCATGAAATGAAGTTTGAATGGCTATGTTTATTGTTTCCGGGGTTTTTTCTGAAACCTTCCCCGCTGTTAATTTTCTTATCTTTCGCCTGAGTGTTTTTACTATCTTCTGCAGCCTCTACTATTCCTTTCTAAGCTTTTTAATTTTTTTTTTCTTCTTTTTAGGAGGAACAACTGTTCCACTAATCGTTTCTGCTCTTAACTATCTCGGTTGCTCATATAGGCTTTGCTCTACAAGAGTTGTGTCCTTTCCTTGGCTTGTTTCTACTTCTCTTGTTTGGCCCTCATTGCCTGTACCTAAACCAACTTGAATATATTATCGTTGGGTTCATACAATATCTTTTTGGGAAACTCCAGCATCAAAATCACCTTACACGATGAGTACACCTGAGTTGGTTGAGTTAAAATTGTAGCTGAAGGAAGTGCTGGACAAGGGATACATTAGGCCAAGAATATCATTTTGGGGCACACCATATCTTTCATGTAGAAGAAAGAAGGTACTCTCAAATTATGCATTGATTACAGGTAGTTGAACAAAATGAATACAATAATATGTATCCTTTGTCAAGGATTGATGACTTGTTCAATTCGCAGAAGGGAGAAATGATATTATTAAAGATTGATCTGAGATCCAGATACCATCATGTATGTTCAAGACTAGGTATGGGCATTATGAGTTTATTGTTGTTCCATTTGGCTTAACTAATGATCCAACTATGTTTAAGTGCTTGACGAATTGTGTGTTGTGTCTGTATTTGGATAAGTTTGTTATTGTGTTCATTGATGATATACTAGCATATTCTAAAACTAAGGAAGAACATGCCGAACATTTAGCAGCAGTGTTGATATTGTTGAGAGAGCATCAATTGCATGCTAAGCTTAGCAAGGTATAGTTTCTTTCAGACTGAGGTACACTTCTTGGCGCATGTTGTCTCCAAGGAGGGAATTTAAGTAGATCCATAAAAGATAAGGGCCATCATGGAGTGGGTAGCTCCTAAGAATGTGGATGAGGTGAGATCCTTCATATGCTTAGCAGGCTACAATACGAGGTTCATCAGGAAATCTTCACGGATCGCTTATCCTATCACATCATTGCGGAGGAAAGGTAAGAAGTTTGAATGGACAAAGGAGAGTGAGCCTTGTTTTGAGCAGCTCAAGCAATTGTTGATACATGCACCAGTGTTAAAGATTGCAAACCTAAAAAAAGATTTTGTAGTATGCACAGATGCTTGCAAGAGAGGAATTGGTGGAGTCCTTATGCAAGATGAACAGGTGTTATGCTATGAGTCTGGGAAATTGAATGAGCACGAGCATAACTACCACACTCATGATCTCGATTTGGAAGTGATTATACATGCATTAAAGATGTGGAGACACTACGTTCTAATTAGGAGGTTTACATTGAAGAGTGATCACAGTGGTTTTCGATATCTATTTTCCCAACCAAATATCAATGGTAGGCAGGCTCGGTGGTTGGCTACGATCAGTGAGTTTGATTTCAAGATCAAATATATCAAAGGTAAAGAGAACATACCGGTAGATGCTCTTAGTAGGCGGGTACATGAAAATCACTTAGTAGCTATGAGCTCCTATGGGACAGACTAACATGGTAGGATCTTGTGAGTAGGTCAGTAGGATGTTAGATATATGGATATTGTGTATAGGTTGTAGTAGAGCATAGGTACAGGTACATGTACATGTGATAGTAAAGGTATATGTTTAGGGGATGGTATAGGTGACGGTACAAGTACAGGTAGTGGTACAAGTGTAGGTGAAGGTGCATAGGATGTGGACTGTTTTCGTACAGTAGATGGGTTTGTAAGGTTCCAAGACAAGATATATGTGTCGAATAGTAGTGAGCTGAAGAAGGTGACCTTGAGGGAGTTTCATGTGAAGCCATATTTGGGGCACCCACGTTATCAGAAGACACTGACAATAGTGAAGAAATTCTACTATTGGTGGAATTTAAAGAGGGATGTAGCATAGATTGTGGCTAGGCGTTTTGACTGTGAGCGAGTGAAATAAGAGTTCAAACATCTAGTTGGAATGCTACAATCGATCGTGATTCCAGAGTGGAAATGGGTAGTCATTTTGACGGAATTCATCATAGCATTCCCGAGGACAGTGAGACAACATGATTCCATCATGGTTATTGTGGACATGTTGATGAAGGTTTCAAACTTCATTCTCGTGATGTCTACATTCTCAGCCAATGATGTTGCATAGGTATTCATTAGAGATGTTGTTATATTTCACAGTGTTTCGAAGAATATTGTGTCAGATAGGGATGCGAAGTTCACTTCCAAGTTTTGGAAGGAGTTTTTTGTAGGTTTGGGCATAAAGTTGGCCTTGAGCACAACTTATCATCCATGGACAGATGGACAGATAGAGAGGGTCAACAGGATATTGGAGGACATGTTGAGGTTGTATGTGATGCATCAACAATGGAAGTGGGAAGAGTATCTCCACTTGATAGAGTTCACGTACAACAATGGGCATGAGGAATCCTTGAGGATGTGTCCTCTTGAGGCATTGTATGGGAAAAGTTGCAATACTCCTATCAATTGGAGTGATCCAGTTAACAAGGTCTTGATTGCACTAGATATGTTGGCAGACATAGAACAGGAAATGCAGGCGATTAAGAAGAATCTAGAGGTAGCACATGATAGGCAGAAAAGTTATGCATTTCAAAATAGGTTGTTTAATGAGTTCCAAGTTGGGGAACAGGTGTACTTGCACATCAAAACAAAGAAGAGCTCCTTGTGGATTGCATCATGTGATAAGCTGGCACCATGGCTTTGAGGACCCTTTAACATTATTGAGAGGATTGGGCCAGTATCATATTGACTTGCACTACCTTAGATAGTGAATGTCCATGATGTTCTCCATGTGTTATTACTTAAGAAGTACATTAAATATGTTGATAATGTGATTGACTAGTCTATATTGCAAATGGAACCAGATAGATAATTCTAGCCATAGCGTCAGTGTATATATATTACAGGAATAGGTGCTCACACTCTAGAACCGAGCAATCAAGAAAGTTGAGATGTAGTGGAAGCACTTTGGTCCCGATGAAGCAACATGGGAGATGGTGGATCATATGTAGGCTATGTATCCTTCCTTGTTTCCCGGTTGAGGCAACACAATTTTTCCTTGGTGATTTTGGTGTGGTATTTTGGTATATGTTTTGGTGATTTTGCTATATATACATATGTATATGGATGTAAATACCGCCATGAGATATGTTATAACGCTCCAATAAGCAGTATGGTTCTCATGTCATTATGATGTCATGGTTTGATGTTTTCATGTTGGTTGATTGTCAAGAGGTTGATCATTGTAAATACTTCATCAAGATAAGTTATAAACCTCCATCGACAATATATATTTTTCTTATAGCACCTTTGTGGTTATAGGTGTTTCTAAACACCAAAGATAGTGTTCCACCAAGGGGGAGGGTTCTATAAGAATCCTTGTGAAAATTCCATTTAATAAAAGTCAATAAAGGAAAAACAATAAGCATGGATGATGGGACACTTATTCGAAGCCAAATGCTGGGAAGAATCTAAGTGATGTGGATCATTTGTGAGTGTTTATGGCTAAGGAAATTGGCAAAGGAAATGGTTAAGGCTTTGGAAAGGAAAAATGGTATTTTTGGCACATTTATTTATGAAAATAATGGAAATTAGGAGAAAGGGGAGTTGAAAGGCCACATGTTCCATGTGAGGAGGAAATTTAAGGAAAATAATGGAAAATGAAGAAAATAGAGTCCTCATTCTTAAAATGGCTTCAGAATATCATTTGGTAACCTTTTCTCAATTTAGTTTTGGAGGTATCTCGTTATTCTCTCTCTCTCTCTCTCTCTCTCTCCCATACTCTTGGAGACTTAGAGTTTTCTTGGAGCACTCTTGGTGGGTGTGGCATATTTGGATTCTTGGATCAAGAAGGCAAAATAAGAGCAGGAAAGTGCAAAAAGGCATTAGGATTAGCAACTACATCATATTTTCTTGCAGGTACCGAATTGCATGTATGATTTCTTCACTAGTTTTGACATGAATGACATATGCATGAGGATTTTTGGTTGAGATCTATCATTGACATGCAGGATTGTCTGGATTGAATGATCAATGTATCTATGACCTAATGGATGGAATGGAAGTTGATGTGTTGAGACATCAATGGTTCTTAGTGACTCTCAGCGAAGTATGAGATCCCTATGCTCAAAGCTGTTATTTATACCTGTAGATTACATATGCATGATATGTTTGATGAAATGCCTACCATGGCTAGTAGGAGTCCAATTAAGGTCTTCAGCAAGTATTTTATTTAGTACTATCATTTCCATGTTATTCTTATTGATTTGAATAGAAGGTTCAATTTTGGGCAGTGACCTGGGCTCTAGGTTTGAAAAAGTGGCTCAAATCTCGGAGTCGTTCGTAGAGTACTGACAATATTTTCGATGGTTGCTGGAAGGAAAGCCGCTAAGAGTGATTTTGTGCTTCTACTTGTTGTCTTACCTATAGCATGGGAGAGATTGAGCCTTAAATTTTCCAAAGGTTTAGTGGGACCCCAAGGCAAGTTGTCTAAAGTATTGGATTGGCTCCTAACGGTCCTGTAGCTGATGATTAATGTTTGTATGGTGTATTTTCATCGGTTCCACTTCCCTAACATGACTTAGGAGGTTGAAACATATCATAGTGGCCTCTTGTTGCACGATTACCCCGACTGGTCGGTTGCTTGGCTAGATTTCAGAGGATACATTACACCACTTCATTTCTTTCACTTGGTTTGGACTTCCCAATTTAGCTCCTACATCTAAGGGGCAAGCCTACCCAGGCATAACATGATTCCTAGTAGCGACAACCTGATGAGTAAAAAAGAAATATCATGAACAAATAACATGGTGATGTAAACCACTCCATTTTTTTCACTTGGTTTGGACTTCCCAAATTAGCTCCTATTACCAAGGGGCACCACTACCTAGGCATGACATGATTCCTAGTAGTGAAAACCCAATGAGTAAAAAGGAAACCTTGTGAATTAATGAAATGTTGATGTAAATCACTCCTTTTTTTTCACTTAGTTTGGACTTCCGAATTTAGCTCCTACATCCAAGGGGCACCACTACCTAGGCATGACACAATTCCTAGTAGCGACAAGCTGAGGAGTAAAATAGAAATCTCGTGAACAAAAGGCGAGCCTTTTTCATAACTTCTAGATAATCATTTGTCTCCCCCTCTATGGCAGCTACATTTTTACTATCCCATAGGAGTAAGGTTGTTATCTCCAATGTGTAGACTGCAACAATCTTTTTGAGGTCTCCCACAAAAGGTGACATGTCTATAGTAGCTAAGAAGGAACTATCCAAGCTATTGTGTCTATGACTACCCTCATTCTACGGTTAAAGATAGGTAGGGCCTGCAAGAAATATTTTCTAAAACTAATTCCCTTTCTACCGTGAAAATGAGTTTAGTGAAGGTAGAGGTATTGAGTTCAAGCAGTTGACTTCATATAGATGCCTTAAGTGAGACTTCATATTTTATTTCTTATTCATGATAACAACAAGCCCGATAAGGTAAATGCAATACGTATCGATAAAAGAAAACCATTTATTAAATATTCAAGAGCTGTGGTTGTGTTGAGGGCCCTGAAATCGGGTCAACAACAAGGGGGATACCCACCCGGTCGGGAACCTAGTTGGCGGCTCCGTGCCCGTTTGGTGTAGCGGGTCCGACTGGGGATAACGGGACCAGCTTCCCGATCTAATGGGTGTGTGTGTAGAGTTTTGTGATGTGTGTGTGTGTGCAGAATATGATAATGAAAATCTGGAATTATTTCTAGGCTAATTTAATTTTAAACTTTGAGGCTTAATTTTATACTACTTTAATCTATCAATAACAACACATCTAGTCTACGCTAACCCGGGATAGAACTTTTTCCATTATGCGATCTAGAAAGATTTCACACAATAACTGGTAATGAAGATTATTAAGCTATTATGAGAATATAAATCAATTAAGATGAACCATCCTGCATAAAAAGTTAAGAAAAACGGTTGTGAACAGCATATCGCATAATCAGTTATTCATGTATTAAGCACAAATCAATGACTCCACCGTACAAAAGTGCCAAATGGTAGTCAACTCATTCATACATTAACATATAAACAACATTAGCTTTATATTACTCTAAGAATGTGAGCAGAAATTCGTCAAGAGATAAAAGTACCATTTATGACTGATTTTATACTCACAGACCTTAAGAAATAACGATCTATTTCTACTTCTAATGCCTACTAAGAGTATAGAAGTGAAACATCAGTAGCAGGTATTAAAATGCAAACATAAATAAATCTCGATCCGTCCATTCATCAAAAAACCCCTCCGAGGGTGCAAAAGTGCATGTTCTGAGGACAAGTTTTTTGACAAATTTCCGGACCCTTCTCCAATGCAACGAGAAGGGTTAAATACTACGAACTGGCTAATTTTAATTACAAAAATTTAGGGAACGGCTTCAAATGACTGCCCTTTTACTAAAACAAATTTATTTCTAAAAACTGAATCTAATTTCTAACCATTTATGTATCTGCTCCTTAGTGCTGTAAGCGATGCGCTGTTCGTCGTGAAAGAGTCGGCTGCTTGTCCTTTCCTTTTGTTCGAGCTTGATAATTAGAAATAACAAGAGCTGGCACCTCTTTCTGACAAACTAGAAGATATTTTTGAAAGTGTTCTTCTGGAGGAGTGTCTTCACGGCGTGTATACTTAGTACAACTCAGATTTCTTTCAAACTGATTGTGCTGTTGCTATTTTGGTTTCTGGCCGTGCGAATGACTCAATGAGCTGGGGATTTTTTTTCCTGAACGATTTTCTCAATTGAAACTTATTTCCATTCTTTGTTCCAGGATTTTCTGAGATGTCTTTCCCCTTAAGAGTTTTTCTTTTTTCTTTACCCAATTTGGGACTCAGGATCTTTCATAAACGCTTTGCTTTTGTGCGTCTTTGACTCTAAGTCCTGGATAGCCTATTTCCATCAGCATTTGTTGAGTGATACTCTGGAATCCGTGGCCCTGCTGTGTGCGGTATCCATCTGCGAAGTCATGTCCTCTCTGTTCTTCTAGCTCTGGCGCTTTTCCTTAGATGTTTCCTGCATATAGATTTATATCAGTTGCTGACTTATAGTTCACGTAAACGAAAAGAGACAAAAGAAAAGATTGACATGAAAGCAATTAAGTTTTAATGAACGCATAATCATGTCACCCATTATGACTTGACTCTTCGAAAAACGCAACAAAATCATCTTTGGATACACAGGCGTACAATCATTAATTTCCCGTAAGGTGCGCGCCTAATATTGGGCTTACAGATCATGCCGAGGAATGCCTGTGACAAATGGCTTTTGCGATTTGAATCGCAACGTCAAAGATTGCGATGTAAATAAGTGGTATCGCAGCAATTGATGGTCTCATTCGTCGCAAACCATAGATCATAGGTCGCCGATATGCATGGTCGCAAATCACATATCGCAAAATCACAAGGTCGCAAAGTTTTCACTTTGTCACTTTGTGCTGCTTATGCGACATTGCGACGTGCGATGTCGCATATCGGTCATCGACGGTTCTTTAGGTTTTCCCTTTTTGAGCGCTTTTAATGCACGCAGTGCGATGAGTTCTCGCATCGCTCCCTTTCAATGTATTTATGCGCTTTGGGAGAGCGTCTCTTCTTCCTTTGCGACGCGATACAGCTCTTAGGAAGTTAATACAAAAGATTTTTCAAATATTTTTTTTTTTGGATTTTTGGTTAAGGGTCCCCCTTTGCTCGATGTTATTACTAATATCAAACAAAGAGGGGGGTTGTTGGTGACCACAACAATGTCGATTCACTGTGAAGAACCAGTTATCTCTGCATTTCTATTGACCGTTCACTTCCGAAACAGCAAATTTTTTTTTTATGTCTAAATTTTGTTATGGACAGATAGAGTAGATTACCCCTCACCTTGTCAATGATATTTTGTCTCAACCCTTTTTATATCCCAATTGCTTGCTCTTGCATTCGCATCATACATTAATTGGTCTTGATTAAAGATAAAATAAGGTCTTCTCTGTGTACTGGCTTAAAAGTTTGCTCATTTGTCGTAGGTAGAGCCTCTGCTGCCCGCAAGCGTCCATAGCCTCGACAGGGTTACCATGTTATCCAGCAATGATCCTTTTTCCTTTTTCAGGTTATTCGCAACATTCCAGAGAAAAATCCTTTTTGTCACACTTTTCCTTTTTTAATTCTCTAAAGAACAATGTCTTGGTTTGGTGGCCAAATTATGACACAGTCATTCACTTGATTTACACTTTTGCTGAACAAGCCGGCTCGTGATGAGACCTCTTGTCTTTTGATTGCAACAATCTTAAGTCATTGCCCTATTTTGATAGACAGTATTGGCAAAGTCAGCAAGTTATAATATCTGTGATCATGATAAGTCGGCTCGTGATGAGACCTCTTATTCTTTGAGATATAGTGTTTTCCTTGGATTGTTTCTTTGAATGTTGTAATTTCCTTTTAGCAGGGGGGAAGTCATTGTTTTTCCTTAAGAAAGCTCTGGACGACAATAATAGAGTTTTTGAAAACAACAGTTTTGCAGAGAATGCTTATTTTATTATTGATGATACCTTTCATGGTGTTGATACGAAACAATTCTTTAAGGATAATTTTAGGGGTGAATGTTCGCCCTTTAGCGAAATTAAGGGGTTTTAAATTTTTAGTGGGCGAATATTTTGTATCATAGTACATTTTTACAAATCACCTCAAATAGCCCACCTTATTTTAAAAGAGAGGGTAAAAAAGGTAAATTTAGCCCTTGAAATTAGGACTTACAACCTTCCATTCGCCCATTTTCAAGAATAGGTTTCCTTTAAGTGAATCCTAAGGGCCAAATACCATATTTATAAAAGAGGTATGGTAAATTAATAAAAATATAAATAAATGAGAGGTATGGTAAATAAATAAAAAAAAAATTATATTTACTCCGTAATTCACCTTATATACATGTAAGGTTGTAAACAAATAAAAATATAAGTGGAGGTATGGTAAATAAATAAAACGTCTTTTTATACTTACTCAAAAGGTATGGTAAATAAATAAAAATATAAATAAACTAGACGTAAATAAATAAAACCTATTTTTATATTTAGTCCATAACCCTCGTTCTATTTATGAAGGCTCAAGAAAGAGGTTTTATTTAAGTGAATCCTATGGGCCAAATACCATATTTGTAAAAGAGGTATGGTAAATTAATAAAAATATAAATAAACGAGAGGTATGGTAAACAAATAAAACATTTTTTTATATTTACTCCATAAGTCACCTTATATTTACGAACACTCAATTGGGGCATGTACGTCGAATTGAGACACCATGCCTAGGGGCATGCCCTTCCCTTTATTTCGAAGTTTAATGTGCTCCAATTTATACATACGTGTGTCTTAGCAAGTGTGTGTGTGTGTATCTGTATGTTTTTTTGGCTTGGTGTGAAAAGCGTGATTGCTCCTTATTGTGTTTTTTCTTCTTGTGCAGATGTCGGGTGCACCTTATATTGGTTTCGCTGATGGTGCCTGCCGCAGCACTCGCAATTTGTCCTCTGCGGCGTGGGTGATCTATGATCCTCACGGTCAGTTGATAGATCTTCAGGGTGTTTGTTTAGGTTGTACTACAAACAATGTCGCTGAATATAGTGCTGTTATTGAATTATTAGCCGAGGCAATTAATCTCAATATTCGTACATTGGTTGTTAACCTAGACTCTCAACTTGTCGTCCATCAGCTCAATGGGCGATATTCCGTCAGAGACCGTCACATTTTAAGGTTGTACTTACGTGTTAAATTGTTAGAAAGGAATTTTGACTTTATCACATATCAGCATATTCCACGACGATTAAACACATTATTTGATGCATTGGCTAATCATGTATTAGATAGACATTTGCGTAATTTATAATCAAAACATCATACAAGCAAGCACATAAAAGCACAATAATAAACCATAGGAATATGTATATATATATATATATATATATATATATATATATCATATGGTGCACCAAGGCGCTCAAAAAATAAGTGTATATGTCTAGATAAGGCCTGTGTTCTCGGTACATCTGAGACACATGTAAGGATAATTTTAGGGGCGAATGTTCGCCCTTTGGCGAAATTAAGGGGTTTTAAATTTTTAGTGGGCGAATATTTTGTATCATAGTACATTTTTACAAATCACCTCAAATATCCCACCTTATTTTAAGGGAGAGGGTAAAAAAGGTAAATTTAGCCCTTGAAATTAGGACTTACAACCTTCCATTCGCCCATTTTCAAGAATAGGTTTTATTTAAGTGAATCCATTCGCCCATTTTCAAGAATAGGTTTTCTTTAAGTGAATCCTAAGGGCCAAATACCATATTTATAAAAGAGGTATGGTAAATAAATAAAACATTTTTTATATTTACTCCATAAGTCACCTTATATACATGTAAGGTTGTAAACAAATAAAAATATAAGTGGAGGTATGGAAAATAAATAAAACGTCTTTTTATACTTACTCAAAAGGTATGGTAAATAAATAAAAATATAAATAAACTAGACGTAAATAAATAAAACCTATTTTTATATTTAGTCCATAACCCTCGTTCTATTTATGAAGGCTCAAGAAAGAGGTTTTATTTAAGTGAATCCTATGGGCCAAATACCATATTTGTAAAAGAGGTATGGTAAATTAATCAAAATATAAATAAACGAGAGGTATGGTAAAAAAATAAAAAATAAAATTATATTTACTCCATAAGTCACCTTATATTTACAAACACTCAAAAAATGGGTTATATTTAGGTGAAACCTATGGCCAAAATACTATGGGACAAATACCATGGACTAGATTGTTATTAATACCATGCAAAAAACCATTATTAACCCATGGTATTGACCCATGGTATTCACCAAAATGGCACATGGTATTGACCCATGGTATTCACTTGGAATGTAGCCTATTTAAATGGGGGAATGAAACCAACATGTAGCCTATGCTAAGATTCACTAGGACTTTACAAAGTTTTATTATTTAGTGAAAGACTCGCCAAGATCTTACAAGATTTTATAATTGAGTAAAATATTTGCCATGCCTGGTGAGAGATTCGCCAAAAAATTATATATACATATTATATTATTGATAAAATCGCCTTTCATTTTTCCTATATACCATGGAGATTTTCCCATTTATTATATTTATAAATTTAGGGGGGTTCTTAAAAATTTCCCTGCAATTCTTTTACCAAAGGTTGCTTTTGTCAAAGTTTTTTTTTTAGAGGTTGAAATGAGTATCGTAATCAAAGTGAAGTTAACTCTATTTGTCAATAATAAAAATCAGATTTTCAAATTTTTTTTTGCTATTTGTACAAGCGAAATCAAAATCTGATAGAGAATTGGCGTGCTCTTTCATGAATCATTTTTAAATGATCATTTACAATGGGTTTTATTCATAAGAAGAGAAAAACAAAACAAAATAAAAACTAAAAACTAAATCTATCCTACAAAAATTAGAAGAATTCTCTTCTATGGAAAATATAATTTAAGAATCAGTCCATTGACAGGTAAAGAATCTCTCCTACCTGCCAGATCTTGCAACACGAATGTAGACGGGCCTATGACTTCTACAATTTGAAAAGGATCAAGCCACAGCTTTTGAAATTTCGTATGTTTGCCCTTTTCGTCATGAGCCTTATCCCATTTCAAAACTAAATCACCCATCTGAAAGTTTTTTTGGTTATGATGCTTGAGTCAAAAGAAGATTTTATTAGCACTTGGTGATGAGCATGGGTTTTCCTAGCTTGTTCTCTTTGTTCTTCTAGTTTGATTATTTCCATTTGTCTTAATTGTAAAGAGGAAGTAGATACTTCATCGATATATTACACAAAAGACAAAGAGGGAATGACTAGGTGAGTCGGAAGAACCACTTCTCTCCCATAAACTAAATTAAAGGGAGAAGTGCCGATTGAAGCTTTCTTTGTGATTCTATCAGCCCATAAAGCATTTACCAGCGCTTTGTGCCAATTCTTTTGGTTTTGGTCGACTGTTCTTTTGATAATTCTGATTAGGTTCTTGTTTGTTGATTCAGCCAATCCATTACCTTGCGGATAGTAGTTGGCACAATATTTCAGTTTGAACCCTCTTTTAAGCGCAAACTTAGTCATAGTATTTCCAAAAAAATATGAAACGTTATCAAACATTAATGCTGTCGGCAATCCAAACCTGGTGATGATAAATTGATCTATGAATTCAATAATATTTTCAGAATGAACTGTCTTGAGAGGAACTGCTTCTACCCATTTGGTAAAATAATCAGTTGTCGTAAGGATATACTTATGCTGCTTAGAAGAGTGAGGAACGATCTCACCTATTATATCCAAGCCCCATTGACTGAATGGTTGGTCGATGTTGACTGGTTGTAGCGGCATGGACGGTTTCCTTTGTTTTCCTGCAGCAGTCTGGCAGACTTGGCATTTCCTTACGTGATTGTATGAGTCTTTGAACAGCGTGGGCCAATAATATCCTTCACGCAAGATCTTATGTGCAGTTGCATCTCCAGCATAGTGTCCACCCACTGGTCCATCGTGGAGTTCCTGCAAAACCTTTTCAGCTTCAGTTTTCTCAAGACACCTAAGAAGCACAGAATTGTAATTCCTTTTAAACAAGACATCATTTATGAGCTGGTATTGTTTAGCTTTTAATCTCAGAGCTCTTTTCTTGGTATGATCCAGACGTGATGGAGCATACCCGTTCTTAAGAAAATAAACGGTGTCAGCATATGATGATTCTCCATCGTTTAGGCTTACCTCATACGCTTGTACCTCTTCAGATGAGTTCTCCGAGATTTGCGATGCTCCGGCTAACATCTTGCAGAAGCCTTGACCTTTTACGATGTTTTCTGGTTTCATCTCAAGATCGTATTCTTGTAAAGCGGTAATCCAATTAGCTCTATTTTCGCCCACGTCTTTCTGTACCAAAAGGTTTCTTACTGCTGGAAACGGTACTACGACTTTAGTGTGGGCTTTAAGCAAGAAAGGTCTGAAATATTTGATCGCTTTGAAAACAGCATATGCTTGTTTCTCTACGTCTAAGTAATTAATTTCAGAATCTTGTAAGTTCGAGCTAAAGAATGTGATTGGAGCTTCCGCTTTCTCTTGATTTGCTTGGGTCAAAATCGCGGCATAGGATTTCTCTGAGGCAAAAGTGTACAAGATAAAAGATTCCGAAAAATTTGGGGTGGCCAAAGATGGAGCATTGATGATAGCTTGTTTGATTAAGTTGAACGCTTCGTACTCATCTACACCCCATTTGAAATTTGAATTCTTTTTTATCATATTTTGTAAGGGAGAAATAATACGTGAAAAATCTAGGACAAATATTTTGGCAAAATTGATCTGTCCAAGGAAGGATTGCATGGCTTTCTTGTTATGGGGTATGGATATTTTGGAAATTTCCTTGAATTTGTCGGGTTCTATGTGAATACCAGATTTCGACACTATGAATCCGAGCAATTTCCCTTCGCTTAATGCAAAGAAAGATTTCTTTGGGTTGAGCGAAATCCCATACCTCAAGCATCTTTGAAAGATTTGCTTCAAATCTTTGAGATGGTTGTTTCATTTTTTGGAGTACACTGTTATATCATCCAGGTAAATCACTATTGATTTATTGACTAACCCTTTAAACGCGATGTCCATGGCTCTCTGAAAGGTAGCTCCAGCATTGATCAGACCAAATGGCATCTTCCGATATGCATAAGTGCCCCATTTGGTTCGGAACGTAGTCTTTAATTGATCATCGGGATGCACCAGTATTTGATTGTATCCTGAAAATCCATCCAGGAATGACATTAATTATGAGCCTGCTACTGCCTGTAATATTTGCTCCATAGGTGGGAGGGGAAAGTTATCTTTCTGATAGGGTTTGTTGAGATTTCGGAAATCGATACAGATTCTAATGTCCCCGTTTTTCTTCCTAATGGGCACCATATTGGATACCCATTTAGAATGCCTTACGGGGAAGATTATTCTGGCTCTCAACAACTTATTAAGCTCAGTTTTTATCTGATTTTCTAGGTTAGGGTGTATTTTTCTGAGCTTCTGCTGGACAGATTTTTCATTGTCAATCATAGGAATAACATGTTGAATGATAGAAGTGTTGTATGTCTTTAGCTCATCATAATTCCAGGCAAAAACGTTTTTGTATTGTCTCAAAAGACGGATATATGCTGATTTCTCTTCAGGGGCTAGGCCGTGACCTAGGTTAACGTTTTGTGGCTTCTGATCGGTCCCTAGGTTTACTAATTCATAGTTCAGGGTAGAACTGCAAAGTTTAGCATTGGCAGACCTTTTAAACCGACTTTCCAAATCATATAAATCTTCTAACTTGACCACTGATTTCGGTATAGCATTGTCAGAGCCATTTTGTTGTATTTGGTGATCATGATGGTCTTCGTCGATTATCTGATTTGAGTAGGATCCTTCAGAAGTAAGGAAATTTACGATGTCCGGATCGTCGTTGAACACTCTCCAATTGGTGATATTGTCAGGGATGGATGGTCTAAAGATTAATTCTATTGAAAACCTATCAGGACTAAAATCTTCGGAAGGGATAAGTCTAGAGGCTACGTTAGCTAACAGGTCTGCGCTCGCGTTTTGAATTCTTTGATATTGACGAGATGTTGAATGGTACGAAATTTGTAGTGAGATCTTGAACTAATGATTGATAATGCTTTAAATGACTTGACAGGCAATGTATGGTGTTACGTACTTGTTTTACGACGATCTCCGAATCTCCAAAGACTTGAAGATACTTAACGTTTAATATGATTGCTTTGTATAAGCCTTGAACCAAGGCTTCGTACTCCGCTGTGTTGTTCGTGCAATCGAACTCAAGTCTGCATGTGAGCATAACCTTGTTCCCATCTGGGCTAATCAGAATGCATCGTGCTCCTGCTCCCTCATTGGATTTAGATCCGTCAAAATATAATTTCCAAAATAAAGATGTATTTACAAAATTATCTAAAAAAATAAAACATCTTGAGTCATCAGTTTGGGAGAAATTTTCAACTTGGGATAAAACTGAATTCTCTAAGTATAGTGAAATATGAGCATTGAAATTACCTAGGAAAGAATCTATTGCGTAATTGCCTACAATGTTGCTATTGTATGTTATGGCTTCATTTTCTCCTTCCAGTTCTGTCACTATGTATTTTTGGTGCAACTCTCGTTCAACCTTTATCTGATTTGGTTTACCATTGTATGGTAACCACATGTGCGACCAATCGGTTGAAAAATATCCGTGGAGTTTCTCCAACCAATCCCTGCTAAGAATCAAACCATAGAGCTCAAGGATATCAGATACTAGAATGTCGATAACCTGACACACTTTTGGGTTAGACGAAAATCTTATGGTCACCTGATTAAGTTCACCAATCACTTGGACTTGGGATCGATCAAGTTGAACTATACGTACTGCAGATTTTTGAGGTTGCACATTCAATTTGGCACATATTGACCTGGGTAAAATATTTGTTGAAGCACCAAAATCAACCAAGCAATTGTGCACGTTTTTATTGAAGATTTCATATGTGAGAAGAAAAGGAGGAGTATGAGATCTCGATCTTCCCCCAATCAAGGCGATGTCATTTGGATCAATTTTATTGATCGTGTTGGTTGGAGGTCTTCCTAGATTGTGGGAAGCTACAGCTGTAGGTAAAGATGTAGTAGGTACAGCATGTAATTCTTTCATCATTATTTTCTGCTGGTGTTTCAATTTACTCAATTCATACAGAGTGATATTAGCCCTAGTTTTCTTCATTTCATCAATGATGTTATATTCCATTTTATCCGACACTATTAGTGTTCTTGATGGAGGCGTTTGATCAGATTGGACTGGGCTAAGATGGGTTGCTTTAGCAGTTGTTTTTTTTGTTGCGACTTTTCTTTTGTTGCAGGGTTTGCGCCCTTTTGTTTTGGGGTAGTTTGGGGAGGATCAAGTTGATTTTTGCTTCTAGTGCTAACAGGAAATGCTTCTTGATCCTCTTCTTGTGGGAGGATGAAGTCCCACATTCCTTGTAGTTCTACGACCTCTTCCTCGTCGGTCTGCCCTTCAGTGGTATTCTCTTCTTCTTCGTCTTCTTCAGATTCAATGTTTGAGACAACACTAGGTGGTTTTACCTCCATGGGAGGATTTCTTTTAAAAGTACTAAAGGGCCTTTTCGAAGAAGTCTCTGCTACTTATTTCTTAATATCAATCATCTCATTTGACATGACTTTCAATACTTTTTGTAACCCTTCCAAATCGAAAGGGTCTTTCGTTTGCTTCTTCTTGGTGTCTTCTTTGATAGAGATCTTCTTAGATTTTCGTTCTTCTATAGCAGATCTCTTCTCTAGGGCTACCATGCGTTTTTCCATTGCTAACACTTCTGTCAAGTTGTCGACTAAGGTGGTCTTGTTTTCCCTATCTACGAAGATAGCCAAGTTTGGAGGTAAAGCCGTGATGTACCATTCACATCTTACTTCCTCGCTGGGTTGTGAAGCAGCGGGGATCTTGTTGAGGATCTTATTGAATCGTAAGTTAAAATCTTTAATGGGTTCTCTAGCCTCAGCCTTAAGATTAGATAGGTCATTGATCAATGTCGACGTGGATCTGTCATCACCAAACTTGGTGAGGAATTGACTTTGAAAAATGTCCGAGCTTGTGATGGATCCGGAAGGTAACGAAAAGTACCATGACCTGGTTGTTCCTTGCATTGTATAAGGGAAAAGCCGGACAACAACGTCTTCGTTAGTGACTCCGTTGAGATTAATAGAAAGCATGAAATTATTGATATGTTCCTTGGCTAGCATGCCTGCTTCCGGATTGAATTTAGGCAGCCATTTCTCAGGATGGGCCGGTATAGGGCTTAGGGGTGGACGCATTAAAACTGCCCCAGGATTGTTCCATGGAGACTGGGCCATCATTGAGTTGCTAGTTAATGGAAGTGCAGAAGATGATCCCTGATGCTGAGAAGGTGAAGATATTAAGATCTTTGATGTTTGAAAAGGAAGGTTTGTAGAAGATGGGTGAGTGAGTTGGAATGAAAGAGTGGGTGGTTGACTTCGCGGTGAGGGAGTTGATATGGACGAAGTGGATGAAGGAGTCTTACTGTCAGACTCTGGTGGTGATTTCCTTGCTCTTTTCCTGGTAGGAAGAGGGAGTTCACTTGGTTGTATGCCAAATTTTTCACTCTTTAATCTGGTAAGGGGATGAGCAGGGTTGTACCGCGAAGTCATGCTGCTTTTAGATTTATCAGACTTCTGGTTAAAAATAGAGAATCCCTGGAGTTTACGAATCAAAGTTTGAATTTCAGGGGGTTCAATGATAGATTGGTCTGATATATTCGAATATGTAGCAATGGTAGATACTCAAGCGACTTCAAATTCCGGGTTTAACCGTGTTGGAGAAGTCGAGGGAGTTGACGAGGGTGTATTACTCTCATAATGGTATTTAGATATTGCTTTAGATTCCATTCATAGTTCGAGCCCTTCTTCTAGCGCCAAATATGTTGAGGGCCCTGAAATCGGGTCAACAACAAGGGGGATACCCACCCGGTCGGGAACCTGGTTGGCGGCTCCGTGCCCGTTTGGTGTAGCGGGTCTGACTGGGGATAACGGACCAACTTCCCGATCTAATGGGCGTGTGTGTGTAGAGTTTGGTGATGTGTGTGTGTGTGTGTGTGCAGAATATGATAATGAAAATCTGGAATTATTTCTAAACTAATTTAATTCTAAACTCTGAGACTGAATTTTATACTACTTTAATCTATCAATAACAACACATCTAGTCTACGCTAACCCGGGATAGGACTTTTTCCATTATGCGATCTAGAAAGATTTCACACAATAACTGGTAATGAAGATTATTCAGCTATTATGAAAATATAAATCAATTAAGATGAACCATCATGCATAAAAAGTTTAGCAAAACGGTTGTGAACAGCATATCGCATAATCAGTTATTCATGTATTAAGCACAAATCAATGACTCCACCGTACAAAAGTGCCAAATGGTAGTCAACTCATTCATACATTAACATATAAACAACATCAGCTTTATATTACTCTAAGAATGTGAGCAGAAATTCGTCAAGAGATAAAGGTACCATTTATGACTGATTTTATACTCACAGACCTTAAGCAATAACGATCTACTTCTACTTACTTCTAATGCCTACTAAGAGTACAAAAGTGCAACATCAGTAGCAGGTATTAAAATGCAAACATAAATAAATCTCGATCCGTCCATTCATCAAAAACCCCCTCCGAGGGTGCAAAAGTGCATGTTCTGAGGACAAGTTTTTTGACAAATTTCCGGACCCTTCTCCAATGCAACGAGAAGGGTTAAATACTACTAACTGGCTAATTTTAATTACACAAATTTAGGGAATGGCTTCAAATGACCGCCCTTTTACTAAAACAAATTTATTTCTAAAAACTGAATCTAATTTCTAACCATTTATGTATCTGCTCCTTAGTGCTGTAAGCGATGCGTTGTTCGTCGTGAAAGAGTCGGCTGCTTGTCCTTTCCTTTTGTTTGAGCTTGATAATTAGAAATAACAAGAGCTGGCACCTCTTTCTGACAAACTAGAAGATATTTTTGAAAGTGTTCTTCTGGAGGAGTGTCTTCACGGCGTGTATACTTAGTACAACTCAGATTTATTTCAAACTGATTGTGTTGTTGCTATTTTGGTTTACGGCCATGCGAATGACTCAATGAGCTGGGGATTTTGTTGCCTGAACGATTTTCTCAATTGAAACTTATTTCCATTCTTTGTTCCAGGATTTTCTGAGACGCCTTTCCCCTTAAGCGTTTTTCTTTTTGCTTTACCCAATTTGGGACTCAGGATCTTTCATAAACGCTTTGCTTTTGTGCATCTTTGACTCTGAGTCCTGGATAGCCTATTTCCATCAGCATTTGTTGAGTGATACTCTAGAATCCACAGCCCTGCTGTATGCGGTATCCATCTGCGAAGTCATCTCCTCTCTGTTCTTCTAGCTCTGGCGCTTTTCCTTAGATGTTTCCTGCATATAGATTTATATCAGTTGCTGACTTATAGTTCATGTAAACGAAAAGAGACAGAAGAAAAGATTGACATGAAAGCAATTAAGTTTTAATGAACGCATAATCATGTCACCCATTATGACTTGACTCTTCGAAAAACGCAACATAATCATCTTTGGATACACAGGCGTACACTCATTAATTTCCCGTAAGGTGCGCGCCTAATATTGGGCTTACAGATGAGTGAACACTCATACAAGGGGTAATAGCGGCGAGAAGATGGAGCGTGCAGGCGATTTTTCTCCAGCCCTAGGGTTTCAGGTTAGGATAGCTGCCGCCGCTTGCTGGTTCGCTTCGCCGTGGAGGTGCGGCCATGGTTCTAAGCGAAGGGAGGTTTATGTGGATTTACCCTATGATGGAGTCGGAGTTTGCATGGTCTGCAAAACTGTCCCACCAGACAGTGACACGTTGTTCTGCAATGGTGGCGTTAGCTCCTGGCATATGCAGTGCCTGAACCCTCCTTCGATGGCTCCCCCCACCGGAGATTGGTTCCGTCCCGAATGTCCTCTCCCAATTCAGGACAACCATTCTCAACCTGTCGGTATTAATAAGTTTTCTAGCGGGCCTGATGATGATTTGATAAGCCAGATCAGGGCGATCCAGGCGAATCTGAATCTTAGCGAGGATGAGAAGGCAAGGAAGAGGCAAGAGCTCCTGGCCAGAGGATACTTCAAGCGGCAAGGAAGCGGCGGCTAGGTCAAAGGTTCCAATCGGGAGGCCACACCGAAAAAGAAGCTGGAGATGTTAGACGAGAGCTTGAACTGCGCTTTTTGCATGCAGCTACCCAAGCGACCCGTTACGATCGGCCAAGATCCTGAAGGCCTGCTCCCCAGGATGGGAAATAACTATGACAGATCTGCTCTAGGAAGCTCAGGAAGCCCTGGCATTGCCTCATTTCAGATCCAGATCAAGCTTATATCTGGCAAAACCCTGCTACAATGGGTGAGAGCGTCGGATCTAGTGCAAGACCTCAAGCAGGCTGTGGAAATCAAGCTGGGGATTCCCTCTACAGCACAACGACTTCTCCACGAAGGTAAACAACTCGAGGATTTCTACCCCCTATTTTTTTACAGCATTCAGAGAAATTCCACCATTGCTCTCACCCTTCGTCTAAGAGGGGGCGCTACAGGACAGTCATCCTCAGCTAAGGCATTTTCTTACAAGGATGCTGTCCATGCTAAGATGCCCAAGAGAACAGTTCCACCTGCTCAAGCTCCCAAGCCTTTCCTGGTGGATAAACTAGAGGAAACCCCCTCCATTGAAATTAAGCATCCATCGCTGGATGAGCAAACCCAGCATTTTGCGGAACATGGCATTATCTGCAGGTTTAATGGGATATGGCCACGCACAGCAGACCTCTACCAATGGATCCAATCTAACTTGACCAACAACTGCAAGGTTCTGCTATGCTCAAAGGGATTTTTCATCGTAGTGTTTGCCTTCGATGAGGACTATCGAAAAGCCTTAACTGGTGGCCCATGGTTCTGGGGTGCAACTGGTTTATTCCTCACTCCTTGGTTCCCAAATTTCGATCCCTCTACAGCAGTTATCACCAAACTCCCCATCTGGGTCAGACTTCCAAACCTCCCAGCGAATATATGGCACTTTGCGGTATTCCAAGGGATTGGCAACTCTCTAGGCCGCCTTTTAGACACAGACGTCTCTAGAGGGGAAAAGGGCTTATACACTTTTGCCAGGATCTGTGCAGAAATAGACATAAGCAAAGGTCTCCCGGACCAGATCAATCTCAAAATAGTAGATTTCCATTGGACTCAGACTTTGGATTACGAGAACACAGCCTTCCACTGCCGCAACTGCCATCATAGAGGCCACCTTCAGAGCTCTTGTCCCACGATGCCAGCCCAAAAGAGGAAAGCCAATACTAAGCAGAAATCCAAAAGCTGGAAGCCTCATGATCCTCCTCCCATGGACGATTTTGACTTCAGTTCCGATGAAGAGGACGAGAATAAGGAAGGTGAGGTAGCAGCGTCGGAACCGGATCCGTCCTCGGCAGGTCCTGTGGTTTCGTCCGTCATACCAGCCTCTCAGAAAAGGAACCATGAATCCTCCACCTCGGACTCAGACAAGGAGACCTCTCCGTCGGCTCATCTTAGTTTGTAAATCATTCCAGCTCAGCAAAATCCTCCTGAATGGGTCAAAGTTGGTAAAAAGAAAGGGAAAAAATGCAGAATAGTGGATTCCGTACATGTTGGGTAGAATCCTCTGTTCAGATCCTGCTCTTTTGTTCCTCTTCTTTCTTCTTGTTCAGCATTGTTCTCTACTCTTTCTATCTTAGGAGCCGAGGTGGACAACCAATCCTTTCCGGCTGCCTATGTTCTTGCTTCTCTTGTTTGTAACCTCGCATTGTACCATACGTTTTCTTAATAGAATTAGTTTTTACTGAGAAAAAAAAAATATTGGGCTTACAGATCATGCCGAGGAATGCCTGCGACGAATGGCTTCTGCGATTTGCATCGCAGCGTCAAAGATTGCGATGTAAATAAGTGGTATCACAGCAATTGATGGTCTCATTCGTCGCAAACCATAGATCGCAGGTCGCCGATATGCATGGTTGCAAATCGCATATCGCAAAATCGCAAGGTCGTAAGGTTTTCGCTTTGTCACTTTGTGCTGCTTATGCGACATTGCGACGTGCGACGTCGCATATCGGTCGTCGGTGATTCTTTAGGTTTTCCCTTTTTGAGCGCTTTTAATGCACGCGGTGTGATGAGTTCTCGCGTCGCTCCCTTTCAGTGTATTTATGCGCTTTGGGAGAGCGTCTCTTCTTCCTTTGCGACGCAATACAGCTCTTAGGAAGTTAATACAAAAGATTTTTCAAACAAATTTTTTTTTTGGATTTTTGGTTAAGGGTCCCCCTTTGCTTGATGTTATCACTAATATCAAACAAAGAGGGGGGTTGTTGGTGACCACAACAGGTTGGTGGAAGCTTCGCATATCTCATGCTTTAAGGTTTGGCTGATATTCATCGAGAGGCATACAATTGAGGGGATAAAACACTTTTTTTTATACTGTTACTAGGGAATTATGCCTGGTATACAAAGAAAATTTATCTGATAGCATTGGAATCTCACTCTATATCGAAGAAATTTTTTTAGTATAAAGGTTCATCTCTACTTCAAAGAGGAGAATAACCAATAGAACGTTTGTGGGACAACTTCAAGGAAGTTTCCAAGTTATATTTTCATCTTAATTCTCTAGAGAAGGTTCATTCAAATCCTTAATACTTATATCAATTTAAATTACATATAGCTTATTATTTATAAGACCTTAGCTTTGATTGGAGACATCAGATTCTGAAATTCCACTGGGATTCACCACAACAAATTTAGATCCAAAAAAAATTTAGATCCAATATCCATTGCTAGAAGATCTACATCCAGAGGAATATAAATTAGAAAAGGAGACTCCAAAAAATAGTAAAGGAACTTCAAGTTTAATTTGCCCAAAATAGTTATGGTTATAGTTTTTTTTTTATCAACAATGCCAACTTCAAATGCATTCCTAAATAAAGGAAAAGACTTTGACAAGATCGATGGCCACTAGTAAAATAAATAGAGACTCGATTGAATAGCTAAAATTAATTAAGAAATCTATAAAAATGAAAATATCCAATCCAATCATCGGTATTAAATTTATATATATATATAGTGAATAAGATATATTTGAATGTTGTTGTCTCTAGCACATGGATTTATCACCACCAATCAATATAAATAAAAATTATCCCATCTGCTGGAGTATAGAAGAGAATTTCTTCCTTTTTCACATTCTTCCTCCTCCCATATCCTTCCTTTGTGAGATAATATCTCCTGGTGAATATGGATGAAGTTTCACAATCAACAGTCACATATATTGTTGTTCCATGCAAGTACTTGCTTCTTCCAGTTATTCCTTATTGTATTCATTCCTCTGATGTATCCGAACCTCAGTCGATATGGCTAGAGTTTCACAATCAATAGTTACATATATTTTTGTTCCCCGCAAGTACCTACTTCTTCTAACTATTCCTTACTATATTCATTCCTTTGATGTATGTAAACAATTGAATGGATGGAGAATAGATCGTATGTATATAGATTCATTGCTCTATATAGAAATGACCTCCACTAAGAGTTAGAAAAGAGTAGTTCATCGTAGTTATGAGACCCATGTCTGTAGTTACTAATAAATTGCAGGTTGGTGACCTAATCAAGGATGTCCAAGCTCCAGTAAGTGCAGGAGATGGAGAATTTCTCATGAGCATCTCCATTGGTATGCAATCTTTATCCATCCATGTTCATTAGGATTCATTTCCAAAGATATGAATAACTTGTATGTGAAAACTTCCTTCGACCTCAAGTTTACGATTTGAAAAATAAATGAAACACCAGTAAGGGAATTTCATGGCCCGAATGATTAAATTGCCTGAAATAACTTATAGGAATGGGACAAATAGCTTAGGCCAAGTCCCCTGGGGTTTAAAGAGGCAAGAAATAATTCTTTCATATCAAGGCCTTCCCGTGGTTCGTTAATGTAACTAACTTGTAGGGTTGTAGCCAACTTTAAATGAACTCTCCATTGCAAATGATGATTCAATAACGAATAAATTTTTAATCATCTAACACATCAAATCAATGGTGCAAGACAGTACACGATGGCACTAGAGGTGAGCTTTTCCGAGAGGAGCCTTACAACGTAATTATAATTATAATTATTAATTATATTTTACTTTTATTTTTATGTAATTTGAGCAATTCAAAGCATTTTATTGATAATTATCATTATTATTTTCATTTTGATGTTTAGAGGACATTACAAATATCTACATACTAGGTTGGAGAGTGCGTCTCTACGCAATTGTTTTTAACCATTTATTACTTTTAGTTGAGCACACATGCAAATGTTTACAAACATTTACCCCACTACAACATCTAACCATAGCTCTTTTTTAGATTTAATTTTAAAAATGTTATAAAATAACATTAAAATTAAATATTTTAAACATTTTGATTTCGAAATGAGTTATGGTTTTTGGAAAGTGGTATTGATAAGCCATGTATTGGCCCATGGTATTGTAACAAAACATATTTACAAGTTGATAGTATCCATCGTAAAATGGGGGTTAATATACATGGTTAAGAATATTGTTATATTTTATGTTTATTGTAAGTATTAAGTTTTAGTTTTAAAATTGCTATACAATTAAATTGAAATAAAATATTTATAATAATCTTTTTTTAAATAAGTTAGGTTTTTTGGGTATCTAGTAGCCATGGTATTGAGCGATGATATTTTAAGAAATCATATTTAGAAGTCCATAATATCCATGGTAAAATGGTTGAATATTCATGGTTAAGTCCCTTATTATATTATAAATACTAAATTTTTATGGTCTTATTAATTAATTATAAATATGTTACCAAATAATTATTTTAATTTATATAGTAAAATGGATGTTACTTTCTAAGTACTATTTATATGCGATATTAGATGTATATTATGAATTTGTTTTATATAAAAAATTGTATAAAATAAAATTATTTAAATTTAACACCTACACGATCAATATTATACTACACACGAGCATAGATTCATCTTAGCTCCTGATCTACCAAGCCCCGCAAGAGATTCATCTTAGCTCCAGATCTACGAAGCCCCGAGAGAGATCAAATATCTTCTTTCTATGAAAGAGGTTTAAACAGATTTGATCCCTCTGGGTGCTTGGTAGATGAGACATAAATATGGATCTATGTTGGTTATAATTATTAATTTAATTTAATTTTTTGTTTTATATAATTTGACTAAGTCAAAGTGTTTTATTGATAATTATAATTATAATTTTATTTTGATGTTTACATGACATGGAAACATCTCTACATACTGGGTTGGAGAGTGACACTCTATGCAATTACATTTAACCTTTTATTATTTTTTAATTGAGCACACATGAAAATCTTTACAAACTTTTACATCATTACAACATATTCATATTCCTGTAGCTTTTTCCTTTTAGATTTAATTTTAAAAATGTTATTAAAAGACCAAAATTAAATATTTTTAAATATTTTGATTTCGAAATGAGTTATGGTTTTTGGACAAGTGGTATTGATAAGCTATGGTATTTGCCCATGGTATAGTAACAAAGCCTATTTACAAGTTAATATTATGCATCATAATTAAATATTTTTAAATATTTTGATTTTGAAATGAGTTATGGTTTTTGGATAAGTGGTATTGACAAGCTATGGTATTGGCCCATGGTATAGTAACAAAACCTATTTACAAGTTAATATTATGCATCGTAAAATGATGGGTTAGTAAACATGGTTAAGAATCTTGTTATATTGTATGTTTATTGTAAGTGTTAAGTTTTCATTTAAAATTTGTTATAAAATTAAATTGAAATAAACTATTTATAATATTTTTTTGAAATGAGTTATGATTATTGGGTATGGGGTAGTGATAAGCTATGATATTGGCCCATTGGCCCATTGGCCCATGGTATTGTAATAAATCCCATTTAGAAGTTGATAATATCCATGGTAAAATGGGTTGAATGTAAATATTAAAATTTTATGTATTTATTAATTAAATTTAAATATGTTATGGAAATATTATTTTAATTTATATGGTAAAATGGATTTTAATTTATAACTACTATTTATATGTGATACATTTTAATGGGATATGTATATTACGACTTTCTTTTATTTAAAAATTTGTTCATTATTTTGTAATTTGACAAAAACAAAATTACAATATAAAAAAATTGAACTTAAAAAATATTAACATCTAAGTTATAATATCTAATGCCTACACATCAACACCATACTTGGTTGCACAGGGCCTCTTCAACACTATATTGGGATGTAGGCAATTGGTAATTATGTGTATTTCCATGTTACAAGTCGTGTTATGGTTTTAGTGTTAGAATTAATATTTTTATTTTTTTTATTACTTAGCATACAATTTGATATCCCAATTATTATGTTATTGAGAAAAAACCACATAATTTAAACTTAAATTTTCAAAAGCTTCTTATAGATAATGAGTAGTTTTATTTCACACAAAATTGTTTAATGATTTTGTTTGGTATAAAAAATGTATTATTATTTCTAACTTCTATGTTTATGAGTATGTTTGGATGTGAACTTTTACAAAATCGACTTTAACATTACAAAAAGAATTTTTGAATTACATCATTGACAATTGTGACAACCCTTTAAGTTTCAAACATTTTGAGAATAATTCATGTCTCTTTAACTCTACCTCATTGTAAGCCAAAAATCAAGGAGATATAACCTTTATTACATTAATGCTTCAAGCAACATGTGTTAGGTATAGGTGAGATTCTTAAGAATGACCAAAGGAAGGAAAAATAATTTTTATTATTATTAAACTTATGCATTAGAGAGTATACTTTAATATCCCACACTATGATTCATTTTCGCATGATTCGTGGAATAATGTGAATAATGAATATCTGCATTAATATAATATAGTGGGTTTTATGACTAACTTCATTTAGTTTAGAGTTTGTATAGATCATGAGAAGCTCCAAATCATATATACATTTAATAAATAATAAGTTATGGATGTAATCATGCTATATTTTCATTATAGAAAGACGTATAAAGAAACTAGGATCTCCTAGTTGCTTTTACATTGCTTTTATAGTATTATTACTTTTCAACAAAGGCCTCAAGTTTTAGTACAATTTCTCCTTTTCTAGTAATATTTAGAGTAAACATGATTCTCATGTTTAAGTATAATTCATTTGTTCAAGCTATGATTCAAAGATCATGTAAGATGCATTATAGTTTGACAAGTCCCGATAGTTTTTCCTCATTAGAGATCATGGGTTCAAATCCAAAGAGCGATAGGGTATACAAATGTTTTTTAATGGATTCACTGCCCCAAATAACACCTGGGGTAGAGTAAAAAATCACAATCTCATCCACAACTATATCAGCATGGCAACCAAAAATAAAAAAATATCAAATAGTTAGAGTGCACCCTACCTTAACAATTTCATACAACTTCAACTTCATGCTAATAATGTAATTAAATATTTAGACTCTACCTCAACAAACTTTGCTTACACATCTTGATATAATAATATTACCCTAACATAATTATGTTGGAGTCGTTGGATCTAACTAGGCGATCAAATCCTAGGCCCAAACTCAAATTAAAAAGTCTTGATGCAAAGGTAGACCTTTGGATATAAATCAGTCTATTAAATATGATGCCTAAGTGCAAGTATTTCAAGGAGGATGCTAAGGTTTTGTGAGTGTTGATGCAAAGGTTTTGTTTTATTTTTTCTTTTGTATCAAGAGAATTGGTAGATTTGTCATTTGTCATTGAGGAGGTCTGGGGTTGAGTCAAAGGGACTACCCCTATACTCCTAAGCCTAAAGTAACAACCCATAAGTCATGTTAGGTGGATTAAACAAGTTGTAAACTTGTGGGCGGGTGCAGGAGGAGGGGGTGTGTGTTGACGTTTCAAATGCAATATATGCAAGCACAATATTTATGAACTATCAGTAATTACTTTGAATGATATAGATATTCTTTTAACAATTCCAGTTTGTCATTAAAATATTACACTTTTAAAATCCAACCATAAACCATAAAGGCAAAAGAGATCACAATACGAAAAAGAGAACACAAGATCTAGCCTTAGAAAATCCACTTGGGAAAAATGCAACAACCTTTCCTTAGAGAAAAGTTTCTGTTCGACAAGAGTTACACCTAATGCGGCTAGTCAAAAACTATGTCTATGGTAAAAAATTCTCCACAACCCTCATGTCAAACCTCTAGAAACTCGATATGATAAGATGTACCCTATGCCTAAATCCAACAATTAGAATATGCCCAAAAAACTCAACATCCCAGAATTTCAGTGTTCGCAAATTATGTTGCCCAATAACTGTCTAGAAATTTGGCCGACCAACAAGCTGTTGCATAGAAAAATTCACCCTTACAAGTTTAGAGATATATATGTGAGCTCAAGAGGGAGAGAGGTATTTGCCATATTCATCCTTTTCTACTCCTTTAACCTTCACTTGGATGCCTAGAAAATGTCTTGTTTTGATGAGATCGAATGGTGCTCTTATGTAGGAGGGAAAATGCCTTTTAATAGATGTCATTTCCTTGAAAAATGGGTGTGTCTCTTTAGTGGGGTCGACTTGACTTGAGTGAGGCCCGACTTACAAATTTTTGGAGCCAAAAATTTAATCTTCATATTTTCTCTTTGAAATTACATGAAGAACATGTCTTACAATACATTTTCAAGGACTAAGTAATCAAAATAACATTAATAACATGTCCTGCAAGTTATTTATATATTACAAGGGCTAAAATACAAATTACGAAGACCAACTATAACTAAACAAATTCAAGAGAAACAAATATTGGTCAACAAACTAGTTACGATGCAAAGTTTTTACCATCCTCTAAGGCAACCACTCACCCTCTAACACTACCTCCAATGTTTTAGATTGATCATGAAATTAAATATTTTTACTCCTTAAAAGTCACATTGTCATGCCATTGACTTTTTTCAAATCACAAAATCATTAATATATTTTTTTGTAATCTTGGGAGGACTATATCTTCATCATGTCCAACATATCACCCCTATCAGGGAAGGGAATAGAATCAATGGCTTCACATCAAGAGTGCCTTAACATAGCACCCAATCACCGTCTATCCAATACCTTATGGACAACAATATCTTTAATATCCAATACCAAGTGGACAAGAATTGTATTATTTGTTTCTAAAGATTTTCAGTTAGATTGTAACTATGTAGTCATAAAAATAGGTTTGGAATATCAACTGTAATTTATTTCTTGAAATGAAAATTTAACAAACATACATACATCTTATGTATGGATCTAACATTGAGAGAGATCAAATTTTTTATGTGCAAACTTATTTAGAGTGCAAAATAGAATGTTTTAATTTTCATTGTTTAAATTCCTAAAGTATATATAAGACCAAATAAATGTATTTAACATAAAAACTTATTTTTTCATGAGAAAAGCAACGTGGTGCTCCATTGGTCAAAGAGGTTGGCACAACTTGGACAGGAGAATACTACTATTCTTAGTCTCCTATATGATATACTCTGGTGGTGCTTGCTTAGAGTTCCCTACAAATCACACTCTAACCTCAAACTTGTTTGAAGAAAATGGAGGGATATGTTGATGTTTGGCGACCAGTTTTGCAAGGACCAGATAACCGTTGGTACAAGTGAGCATTTGATCTATGTGGTTCAATATTTCAATATTCCCAGCACTAATTATGAGAAGCATACATATCAGACTCAACTTGTCGGACACATATTGGTATTGGACCCTCTCATGTTTACCTGGCAAATTCTTCGTCAAATTTCAGATTTCCCCATTGGAATTCCCTTTGGATGTAAGATAATTTGCCTCAATGGCAAGTTATTTCTCGTGGGTGGACTACATCCACAAAATCTAGAAGGGATTTAAACACTTTATATTTTCAACTTCACATTTACCAAATGGCTACGAGGAGCTGACATGCTGATGAGGAGATCTTACTTCACCTGCTCTATATGTTGTTCCAAGGGGGTTATCTATGTTGCTTGAGGGAAGGATGTCTGAAATTATTTGGGCACATCAAAGGCTTACAATGTGGAGGAAAATGAGTGGGAAACCCTGCCTGCAATGAGCCATGAATTAGGCTACTCTCATGAAGAACGGTTTCCCTACGAGTGGGAAACGCTGCCTGTAATGAGCCATTGAGTAGCGTACTTCATGGGTCATTGAACGCAGGGTTTCCCACTCGTTTTCCTACACATTGTAAGCCTTTGTTGTGCCCAGATCATTTTGTTCGTCCTTCCCTCAGGAGACATAGATAACCCCCCTCGAACAACATATATAGTAGGCAAAGTAAGACCTTCTCGTTGGCATATCGGCTCGTCGTAACCATTTGGCAGATGCGAAGTCAAAGTTATAAATAATTTGAATATCTTCAAGGTTTTTTGGATGTAGTCCAGCCAGGAGAAATAGCTTGTCGTTGAGGAAAACACTCTTACATCCAAAGGGAATTGTAATGGGGAAATCCCGAATGTGTCGAAGAATTTCTAGGTATATGTGAGAGGGTACAATACCAATATGCATCCCGCATGTTGAGTCCCATATGAATGACGCTCGTAGTTAGTGCTGGGAAGACTAAAATATGGAACCACATAGATCAAGTGCTCACTTGTTCCAGTGATTAGCCAGTCCTTGTGAAACTAGGCGCCACACATCAACATATGCCTCCATTTTCTACACTTAAGTTTGAGGTTAGAGTGGGATTTGTAGGGCACTCTAAGCAATCACTACCTAAGTATATGATCTGGGAGACTAAGAATAATATACTTCTCCCGTCACAGTTGTGCCAACCTCTTTGACCTACGGAGCACCATGCTACTTTGCTCGTGAAATGCAACAAAATGTCAAAATGTATATATATATATATATATATATATATATATATATATATATATATATTATTGATAACCCACATTAAATATTTTTTTCATATAGTATATTAAGAAAAAATAACAATCTTTTTTTCTATATATAGATATATGTGAAGTTCATATCGACATAAATTAGTAAATATGGATCTTTAAATCTTTTTTTGAAACAAAATTGAAATATGAAGTTGATATTGAGACAAATTAGTAAATATTGATATTCAAATAGTTTATTTAAATATTTTGTTAAAAAAAAATTGAAATGCGAAGTTGACATAGGCATAAATTAGTAAATATGGATCTTTAAACATTTTATTTATATATTTTGTTGAAAAAAATTTGAAAAGTATAAAATTTAAATATCTTACTTACACATTTTTTTTACTTCTAATAACTCTATAGCATATATTATTTTTCTATTTATAGCATACTTTTACTTTTATGTTTATTTTAAATGTGCTGACTGATAGACATACTTCCACATCCCCTCATACTAAGTTGAAAAGTAAACATCAAGACTCAATATGACTTTTGAGTTTTTTTATATTTTTTACTTTTTCGATTATTTTAATACTAAATCAAAATCCCATAAAATTTATTATGCACATTTCAAATTCACTTGGTATATCAATAATTTACCAATAAAAATTAAATTTTAAATCAAATTTACAGCTCATATTATCATATAAATAATCATATACATGAATTACCAAATAAAAATTTAAGATGAATTTATTTAAACCCAAAATTTTATACCAATAATATTCTACAGGGAACTTTGTCAAACATTTTTTTTAATATTTTAAAGAATTTTATACCAATTGATATTCTATGTCTTCTTTGTAGCTGCGTGTCATACCTATTCTCAAATGGAAAAAATGTTCCGCACAATGTGCATGACATTTCGCGACCTCCATATGTACAAGTCATCTGCTCTCATTTTTATTTCATTTCATTTGTAGTAGTCATTTTAGGGTTTTCAAGTCTCATTAGGTTTAGGTTTTCCCACCATGGTCTTCAAAAGCTCAATAAGAGGTCAGCAGGCATATGAGGATGTCAAATAAGTTCATAAAATCACAAATTCTACTGATGATTTGCTCCATAAAGGATTTTTATCTCAAAACTCTGTTTTGAGGTGAAAGCAGGGTTTTTCCATTCCATGTAAAAATTTCATGTATATTTAATGTTTCCATATGTAATAAAGCATCATCTGCAACCCTGGGTCACCTTTCCAAACTCCATCTCCTACAAAAAAGACAAGAAAATCCAAGCATTAGTCCATCAAATGACAAAAAGAGAGCCAAACTACAAAACATAGTTTTTAAAGAATAAAGTGAAAAGGAAAACTTTAGAAAGTGGGTTTTCTAAATGAAATATTAAAGAAAAAGTATATAAAGTGATCATTTGTGTTGAAGACTTCATTTGTGCTAAAAGTGAGAGAGAAAGAGGAGAAAATCACATTTTGAGGTGAAAAGAGGAAAATTGCATCAAGTTTCGAAATTTCCCTTGGGGCGATTCACTTGCCTGGCGTGGTGCACCAGGCATAGGATTTACATACAGTTTTGAATAGGCGCGACGCACCTGGGTGTTGGCGCGGCGCACCAGTCTGCCAAGCCAAAAATTCATTCAATCGACCTTCTAAAGCTCCAAAATTTTTCAAACACCATTCCTCCAAGTAAGTAAAGCCTCCTATTTGCCATAGCAAGACATTCTATCATGCTTGATGGTGTTTTAATAGGTGAAAAATCAAACCCTAATTTGCTCCACAGTTGCATTGCAAAACTGTCTAGGGTTTTGTAATTTTGTCATACTTGTTGTTTTTATTCCCCTACACAATTCTCCCATATCCCATCTCTCTCAACTAAATTTCCCTAATTTTATTCCCCTTTCCCTCTCTCATTTACGCTCATTCTACTCCCTTTTTCCCAAACCCTAACACCTAATTCCCACTATTCCCCAAACCCTAATCTTCATTCCCAAAACCCTATCACTCTTTAATAACCCTACAGCTAGCATCAAAACCTTCCACTCATCAAATCCTGCTCATTAGTCCCACTCATCAAATCGCAAGCGAGCAAACAGTAGTCACCTATTCTTGAAATAAAATCTCTTCATACTCATCATTTTACACCATAGAGTGGAAAATATGGAAATAGATTCAGCTTATGAAAGGGATAAGGAAACTGTGAGTGATTCCTCCCAAGAGATTCATGCACCAAGAAAACCACATAAGGGAGGAACAGATGTGCCCACCACACTCACAAAGTTACTAGCTTTCCCTCTTGTAGTAACATGCTTCAAACATTAGCCTTGCTACAAGTTTTGTGAGATGGTGGAGAGGTTGAATTACCACCATGAACTTGCTAGGTTATTTCTCCTTCATCTTCATAATGGTGAAGTGAACTTAGCGGGTGTTTCCTTCACTTTGACACCTGAAACTATAGTTTCAACAACAGGTATTCCAAATCTAGGTGAACAGTGGAATAAAGGACAGCTTGTGCACAAAAAGCATTATGAGCCTTATATCAAGGCTAGTTATCAAAAGAAAATCAGTAGGGTCTTTCCTTTTAGATACCTACAGGACACCTATGCTCCACCCATGAATCTCATTATCAAATACTTCACTTGTGAAGGGAGATTTTCTCGCTTGTACACTTATCATGTTATATTATTGATGCATTTCACTAGAGTGAGGATGATGAACCTCCCATATTTCATATGCAGAAATATTGAGAAAATGGCTACATTGGTGCAAAGAAAACCTCTTCATCAACAATTCAACAACATTTATCACTTTTCATTGATCAGTATTTTTGTTTTGCATCTACTAAGCTTGTTTAAAGTTTCATGGGATGCTTTCATTTCACATGAGGCCTTCAAAAGCCCTCAAGTGACCCCATCAGTATTTCAGGAGGAAGGAGGGTCTTCAAATCAGCAAGAGGTTCATGAGACTCAAACTACAAGTGTGCCAGTGTTTGTCGCTTATGAAAAGGGCACAAGAAGATTATTTGTAGCTGCAAAACGAGTACTATCTCAACCTGGGGTGGAAGGGGTCTTGTTTCCTTTATCAGACCACAGGCAAATGCTATCTTCACCTGGGTTGAAAGGGGCTTTGCCTTCTTCTTCAACAAAGTAGGTACAGGATAAAGGGAAGCAACCATCGCATGAGGAAGGGCCTTCTGAAGGTCATGAGAGAGATTTTATTTTGATTCAAGAGGAGGATACTAATTTGGGGTCCTAAAGCTCAAGACTCAAGGAGATCATCAAAGAAAAAGAAGCTTACATCCATGCCTTATCTCTTAACCCTGAAAGGGCTAAGTAGATCATTAATTACCTTGAGCAATGGAACAAGCAGTTGGACGATAAATAGACAATTATGGAGCTCCAAACCATAAGAGAAAACAAGCAAGCAGCAAAAAGGAGGAAAGTCAAATTAGCACCGCTTGAGCAAGAGATTGATGTTGATTGGGAATATTGGCTACAGAGGGAAAATATGCACTTGGAGAAGCTTCTTGAGAAAGCCAATAAGGAGAAAAAGATGTTGCAGCACATGGCTTATCGCTATTTGGCACGAATTTTTTTTTGCAAAACTAGGATAAGGTGCCTAAAAGCCAAGTTGAGGAAGACTTTGAGGAGCAAGAAAGAGCAAGATAAAATCAATATCATGGCTGAAGCTTCACTGGCCAAGAATAGTACTCTATCTAGATCACTCATGCAAAATTTCAAGAAATTAGGTAAACGTTTTGGCAATTTTGAATTTTTCAAGGAAAAAACTGGTTTTTCAAGTAGGTGCATAGCGCCACCTGGCGCTCACTTTTGATAGGGACCTCCTTTGGAGGAAAATTTGAATATTTGGATTCCTTTTCAAAATGTATGCATGCCCAGAAATTACTAGGAAATTTTGACAAGTTTTGGACCTCCAGAAGGGTCAAAAACACCTGAAAAATGCCCTCTCTACCACTTTTTGGCCACACAAGAAGAATTGTTGGGAGAACTGATTTTTGGAGGAGCAAATGGACACCAAATTCAAATACTCCACTTGTCCTAGAAGGTAGACAGACATAGATTTCCAAAAATCAAAGGTAGAGAAAATTTTGTGAAGGGGAAGACCTCCAAGTTCAGCTAGGAAAAAGCGTTATGCACAGAAAAAGTGGCGCTACGCACAGAAAAAGTGGCGCTACGCATAAGATGAAAAGTGCCAATTTTGATCAAAAACTCTTTTTTTCACTTAGTTTTCTTCTAGTTTGACTTTTTCTCTCTTATGGTCAAATTCATGAGGTGACATGATGTAAATTGATGTACTATGATGTAAAACTGATAAAAAAATTGACTTGATAAGGTAGATACATCAGATGTAGGTGGTTTAAAGTTGAATGAATCAGTTTCCTAGGTTTTAGAGGCAGGTTGTTCCACTTCCTATTTTTGTGTTTCTAGATTAGATATGGTTGAAACCACCCCTCTTCTCATGGATTCGACCCTTGATGGATAGCACAGGTGGTTTGGAGTTCTATATCATGTGTTTTTCAGTCATTTGTAAATGTTGGACTCTTGTGAATGCTTTAAGCATTATTGTACATTCATTTTGCAATTTGGCAAGGAAATAGGCTAGGGTTTGCAACATTTTCTAGGATTCTTGTGGCAAGGTGATTTAGTATTGTTGTTACCTCTATGAATCAATTTATCATGTGTTTATGTGTGTCATTATCTCTCTCTTTTCATCTTAACTAAATGAATCAAGTATAAAGGTGGAAATCATTGATATTGAAGAGGACTTATGACACTTCCATGCCCTCTCCAACTCCTCACCAGTCTTAAAGCTCTTCATTTCACTTAATTCAAGGTACTAAAGCACTTTTCCACCTTGACCCATAGAACCCTCTAAAAAACTGAGCTCATTCCCCAGACCCAAAACTGACTTTCACATCTAATCCCGCAAACCTCCATTAAATTCAATCAAACTCCTCTGAGCATATACCTAGCCTAAAATTAGTCTTTATATCAGTCATCTCAAGCTTTCCTTGGCATATTTTCCTAAGATTGACAAGGGGAGAGCCCTCTCCCGACCTGGTAGGGCTAGCTACTAGGTTAAGCATGGTTTGATGTTACCCTAGACCTACCATTCTCAACCTGAGGTAGATTTAGGCCGTAAGGATATAGAAGAAGGATGGGAATTGGAGACTCTATATTGACTATCAGACACTGAAAAAGATCACTATCTGGAATAGGTACTGTTGGGCGATAACTAGTGACTTTTAAAACTCCTAATTATCCTCACATTTATTATCAATCCGACCAATTCTTCTTATTTCAAAAGTGTACATTGTATGTGGCTGCTATTTATCTCAGGGAGTAATGCTGTGAAATTGCAGTATAGATCTTTTAGATACAAAAGTAAATGGATGCTTTTAGTAAATTCCAACTGCAATTAAGGAAAACTTAATCCTCTTAATGAAATCAAATCATACATTCATCAAAGTAACAGAAACATGAGTCAAGAGTATAATAGTGATAACTCATCCCTCTTTTAATTGATTTACTCTAAAACACAATCCTCAGTAATCAATCTAAACAACGAATGATCTCAATTTGAGAGTTTCAACAGCGATAGTCAACACTCTTTACAGTTGATGATCTCAAATAGAATATTTATCTAAATAAGTTGGTCTGAAGTAACATTAAAATTCATCAACGATAATATTGCAAATTATATAAAGCAGAGAGATTTTGTTAAGACTGGAAAATAATAAACAACAAAGTGATACAACTACAGAAAGTAAGAATATACTCAAACCATCACACTGCAAGAATAAGAAATGCATGATACAGGAAAAGCAGGTAAGTCCACTAGGGGTCAGGCCCTTAGTCACTGGTGAACACCTCTCGGTTACATCAGGAAACGTGAACGAACAACACTTTATATATTAACCATCAAATTGAATAAAAATTACTGTAAATTCGTGTTTTTCTCAACAACGAGAGTCTATGATAAAAATCACAGTTTTCAGAATAATCACCATCCTCCCTTCCTTCTTACAAAGAGCTCCTTTTATAATAGAAAGGGTGAAAAGGTAGATAACAAACATGATCCCTCATGATCTTTCAATCCTAAAGGATTCGCAATAGTTTTCCATCTTCTGACAGTAATTCCTTTCTTGCACTGATTTTGCTGATTCGCTTTTGGCCTTATTTACAATTGTGCATTTCTTCCTTAACTGGTCGATTCTTGTTTTTTCTTCACAGGAAACGACGGTTGTCCTCTTTTGTTGTTTTCCTACATAAAGGGAGATAATAATTAGCCAAATCGTAACTACAGATAATTTCTTTATTTATTACTGTAATTCCTTAAAAGATTAGCGTATTGAGATATAGAAAGGATAAAAATGAAAATAAAAGGATGATGAGTTTAATGGTAAATGCATACCTTTTCCATGACCCAACATACTCCCCTGCTTACCCTTTTTCGTGTCGTCATGAAAAGCATGTAGTTCATATGCAGAGCAGTCAAAGAATAAGTCGGAGAAGGAATGTCGTAAAGTAGTATGAAACCATGATTCTTGGCCAAGAGCTCCAAAATGTGCTTTCTCTGTCCTTCAGGAAGTTCATATATAGCCCAATACCCTTCAGTAGGATACCAAACAATGGGGCTGCGGAATCTACAACCTAGCCAATATGGGCCTTCACTTAAGGTGGGGTTGCTATAAATAGAAAAGCATTCTGCAGTGAATTTAAATTTATTGTAGTTTAATGGCTCTGTATTTTGTACATTGCTATTGGAAACTATCCATCTGAACTTGGTTGCAGCCAATGAGCTTTCCTTAATTGAAAGAAAGTACCCTACCCAAAGGTCCAGTCCATTTTCCTGCTCTGGAACATGTTATGGGCCTTAAACCATTTTAGTTGATTGACAACAAATGAAATAAAAGTTTGAAATTGCACATCCTCCACAAAAGGACTAGGGTTCTTTTCCAATTCTTTTTCTAATACAAAATTATGCAAGTAAAACTCACAACTTTGAGTTTTCACTCCATGGTGTTTACAATAATTTATGAAGTCCTCAATTGTTTTCAATTCTATGGGTTTTCCAGCCCCAACGACTTTGATTTTCAGTTGTAAATATCTTTGTAGCAAAAATAAAGTGTAATTGTTGGCGGGGGATCTGCATGCGAAAACATTAGTGTACGGTGAGAAAAGAGTATCCATTTGACTCAGGACTTTCTCCAATATGAGATTCATTTTTTCAATTATTTCCTCGGCCCTTCAGTATTTATCGAAGGTCTCACTTTCTGACGCAATCATGTCCCGCAATTTCCTGTGTAATTCCTGGTATTTCTGTTGGGGGACAGTTTCTATCTCAAGCCGTTCTATGGTAAGCCGAGCCTGTGCTATATTTTCTTGAAGATTCACTATACTGGGGTCGCTGCCCATCATAATATCTTTGGCTTAAGTATCTGTCTGTGTAATTTTATTATGGGACTGAAGGTCTGTAGTCTGTATGCTTTTATTATGGATGGTCCTACCCTCTGTCTAGGTAGCCATGCTGTAGGAGTGTACCACCTCCGTTTGAATAGCTAAGTCATAAAACTGTATACTCTCTGTTTGGGCAGCTGCTTCTACAATAGTTGCATGTTGTTCTGAGTGAATATGGGCTTTATTTGAGTCCCAGTAACCTTTGTATCATGAAATTCAGTTTGAATGGCTGTGTTTATTGTTTCTGGGGATTTTTCTGAAACCTTCCCCGTTGTTAATGTTTTTATCTTTCACCTGAGTCTTTTTACTATTTTCTGCAGCCTCTGTTATTCCTTTCTAAGCTTTTTACTTTTGTTTTTCTTCTTTTTAGGAGGAACAATTGTTCCACTAATTGTTTCTGCTCTTAACGAGCTCAGTTTCTCATATAGGCTTTGCTCTACAAGAGTTGTGTCCTTTCCCTGGATTGTTTCTACTTCTCTTGTTTGGCCCTCATTCTTTGTACCTAAACCAACTTGAATATATTATCGTTGGGTTCATAATCAATATCTTGTTGGCAAAATCCAACATCAAAAGCACCTTACAGGATGAGTACACCTGAGTTGGTTGAGTTAAAATTGTAGCTGAAGGAAGTGTTGGACAAGGGAAACATTAGGCCAAGAATATCATCTTGGGGCACACCATATCTTTCATGAAGAAGAAAGATGGTACTCTCAAATTATGCATTGATTACAGGTAGTTGAACAAAATGACTACAAGAATATGTACATCCTTTGTCAAGGATCGATGACTTGTTCAATTCGCGGAAGGGTGAAATAATATTATTGAAGATTGATCCGAGATCCAGATACCATCATGTATGTATCAAAGAGGAGGAAATTTAAAAGACTGCGTTCAATACCAGGTATGAGCATTATGAGTTTATTGTTGTCCCATTTGGCTTAACTAGTGATTCAACTACGTTTAAGTTCTTGATGAGTTGTGTGTTGTGTCCGTATTTCGATAAGTTTGTTATTGTGTTCATTGATGATATACTGGCATATTCTAAAACTGAGGAAGAACATGCTGGGCATTTAGCAGCAGTGTTGATATTGTTGAGAGAGCATAAATTGTATGCTAATCTCAGCAAGATATAGTTTCTTTTAGACTTAGGTACACTTCTTGGGGCATGTTCTCTGCAAGGACGGCATTGAAGTAGATCCATAAAAGATAAGGGCCATCATGGAGTGGGTAGCTCCTAAGAATGTGGATGAGGTGAGATCCTTCATAGGCTTAGTAGGCTACAATAGGAGGTTCATCAAGAACTTCTCACAGATCGCTTATCCTATCACATCATTACGAAGAAAGGTAAGAAGTTCGAATGGACAAAGGAGAGCGAGGCTTGTTTTGAGTAGCTCAAGCAATTATTGATACATGCACCAGTGTTAAAGATTGCAAACCTAAACAAAGAGTTTGTAGTATGCATAGATTCTTGCAAGAGAGGATTTGGTGGAGTCCTTATGCAAGATGAACAGGTGTTATGCTATGACTCTCGGAAATTGAATGAGAATGAGCGTAACTACCAAACTCATGATCTCGAGTTGGAAGCGATTATACATGCATTGAAGATGTGGAGACATTACGTTCTACACAGAGGTTTACATTGAAGAGTGATCAGAGTGGTTTTCGATATCTATTTTCCCAACGAAATATCAATGGAAGGCAGACTCGGTGGTTGGCCACGATCAGTGAGTTTGATTTCAAGATCAGATATATCAAAGGTAAAGAGAACATACTGGTAGATGCTCTTAGTAGGCGGGTACATGTAAATCACTTAGTAGCTATGAGCTCCTATGGGACAGACTAACATCTTAGGATCTTGTGAGCAGGTCAAGAGGATGTTAGATATATCGATATTGTGTACAAGTTGTAGTAGAGCATAGGTATAGGTACATATACATGTGATAGTAAAGGTATATGTTTAGGGGATGGTATAGGCGAAGATACAAGTACAGGTAGTGGTACAAGTGTAGGTGAAGGTGCACAGGATGTGAACTATTCCCGTATAGTCGATGGGTTTGTAAGGTTCCAAGACAAGATATATGTGTCAAATAGTAGTGAGCTGAAGAAGGTGACCTTGAGGGAGTTTCATGTGAAACCATATTTGGGTAACCCACGTTATCAGAAGACACTAACAATAGTGAAGCAATTCTACTATTGGTGGAATTTAAAGAGGGATGTAGCATAGATTGTGGCTAGGTGTTTTTACTGTGAGTGAGTGAAATAAGAGTTCAAACATCTAGTTGGAATGCTACAATCAATCACAATTCCAAAGTGGCTAGTCATTTTGATGGAATTCATCATATCATTCCCGACGACAGTGAGACAACATGATTCCATCATGGTTATTGTGGACATGTTGATGAAGGTTTCACACTTCATTCTGGTGAAGTCTACATTCTCAGCTAATGATGTGGCATAGGTATTCATTAGAGATGTTTTTAGATTGCACAGTGTTTCGATGAAGATTGTGTCAGATAGGGATGCGAAGTTCACTTCCAAGTTTTGGAAGGAGTTGTTTGTAGGTTTGGGGATAGAGTTGGCCTTGAGCACAACTTATCATCCATGGACAGATGGACAGACAGAGAGGGTCAATAGGATATTGGAGGACATTTTGAGGTTGTATGTGATGCATCAACAATGGAAGTGTGAAGAGTACCTCTCCTTGCTAGAGTTCACGTAAAACAATGGGTATGAGGAATCCTTGAGGATGTGTCCTTTTGAGGCATTGTATGGGCAAAGTTGGAATACTCCTATCCGTTGGAGTGATCCAGTTAACTAGGTGTTGATTGCACTAGATATGTTGGTAGAAATAGAACAGGAAATGCAGGCGATTACAAAGAATCTAGAGGTATCACATGATAGGCAGAAAAGTTATGCATATCAGAACAGTTTGTTCAATGAGTTCCATGTTGGGGAACATGTGTACTTGTACATCAAAACAAAGAAGAGCTCCTTGTGGATTGGATCATGTGCTAAGCTAGCACCATGGTTTTGTGGACCCTTTAACATTATTGAGAGGATTGGGCCAGTATCATATTGTCTTGCACTACCTTAGATAGTGAATGTCCATGATGTTCTCCATGTGTTATTTCTTAAGAAGTAAATTAAAAATGTTGATAATGTGATTGACTAGTCTATATTGCAAATGGAACCAGATAGGGAATTTTATCCATAGCGTCAGTGTATATATATTAGAGAAATAGGTGCTCACGCTCTAGAACCGAGCAATCAAGAAAGTTGAGATGTAGTGGAAGCACTTTGGTCTTGATGAAGCTACATGGGAGACGATGGATCATATGCAGGCTATGTATCCTTCCTTGTTCCCCGGTTGAGGCAACACAATTTTTCCTTGGTGATTTTGGTGTGGTGTTTTGGTATATGTTTTGGTGATTTTGCTATATATTCATATGTATATGGATGTAAATACCACCATGAGATATGTTATAAAACTCCAATAGGCAGTATGGTTGTCATGTCATTATGATGTCATGGTTTGATGTTTTCATGTTGGTTGATTGTCAACAGGTTGATCATTGTAAATACTTCATCAAGATAAGTTATAAACCTCTATCGACAATATATATTTTTCTTATAGCACATTTGTGGTTATAGGTGTTGTTGAACACCGAAGACAGTGTTCCCCCAAGGGGGAGGGTTCTATAACAACCCTTGTGAAAATTCGATGTAATAAAAGTCAATAAAGGAAAATCAATAAGCATGGATGATGGGACACTTATTCGAAGCCAAATGTTGGGAAGAATCTAAGTGATGTGAATCATTTGTGAGTGTTTATGGCAAAGGAAATTGGCAAAGGAAATGGTTAAGGCTTTGGAAAGGAAAAATTGTATTTTTGGCACATTTATTTATGAAAATAATGGAAATTAGGAGAAAAGGGAGTTGAAAGGCCACAGGATGCATGTGAGGAGGAAATTGAAGGAAAATAATGGAAAATGAAGAAAATAGAGGCCTCATTCTTAAAATGGCTTCTGAGGATCAGTTGGTAGCATTTTTTCAATTTAGTTTTGGAGGTATCTCGTTATTCTCTCTCTCTCTCCCATACTCTTGGAGACTTAGAGTTTTCTTGGAGCACTCTTTGTGGGTGTGGCATATTTGGATTCTTGGATCAAGAAGGCAAAAGAAGAGTAGGAAAGCACAAAAAGGCATCAAGATCAGCAACTACATCATATTTTCTTGCAGGTATCAAATTGCATGTATGATTTCTTCACTAGTTTTGGCATGAATGACATATGCATGAGGATTTTTGGTTGAGATCTGTCATTGACATGGAGGATTGTCTTGATTGAATGATCAATGTATCTATGGCCTAATGGATGGAATGGAAGTTGATGTGTTGAGATATCAATGGTTCTTAGTGACTCTCAGCTAAGTATGAGATCCTTATGCTCAACACTGTTATTTATACCTGTAGATTACATATGCGTGATATGTTTGATGAAATGCCTACCATGGCTAGTAGGAGTCCAATTAAGGTCTTCAACGAGTATTTTATTTAGCACTATCATTTCCATTTTATTTTATTGATTTGAATAGATGGTTCAATTTTGGGCAGTGACCTGGGCTCTAGGTTTGAAAAAGTGGATCAAATCTCGGAGTCGTTGGTAGAGTACAGACAAAATTTGTCTATGGTTGCTGGAAGGAATGCCGCTGAGAGTGATTTTGTGCTTCTACTTTTTTTCTTACCTATAGCATGGGAAAGACTGAGCCTTAAATTGTCCAAAGGTTTAGTGGGACCCCAAGGCAAGTTGTATAAAGTATTGGATTGGCTCTAACGGTCCTGTAGCAGATGATTAATGTTTGTATGGTGTATTTTCATCGGTTCCACTTCCCTAACATGACTTAGGAGGTAGAAACATATCATAGTGGCCTCTTGTCGCATGATTAGCCCGACTGGTCGGTTGCTTGGGTAGATTTCGGAGGATGCATTACACCACTTCATTTCTTTCACTTGGTTTGGACTTCCCAATTTAGCTCCTACGTTTAAGGGGCAAGCCTACCCAAGCATAACATGATTCCTAGTAGCGACAACCTGATGAGTAAAAAAGAAATATCATGAACAAATAACATGGCGATGTAAACCACTCCATTTTCTTCACTTGGTTTGGACTTCCCAAATTAGCTCCTATTACCAAGGGGCACCACTACCTAGGCATGACATGATTCCTAGTAGTGACAACCCAATGAGTAAAAAGGAAATCTTGTGAATCGATGAAATGCCGATGTAAATCACTCCTTTTTTTCACTTAGTTTGGACTTCTGAATTTAGCTCCTACGTCCAAGGGCCACCGCTACCTAGGCATGACACAATTCCTAGTAGCGACAAACTATGAGTAAAATATAAATCTCGTGAACTAAAGGTGAGCCTTTCCATAACTTCTAGATAATCATTTGTCTCCCCCTCTATGGCGGCTACATTTTTAGTTTCCCCTAGGAGTAAGGTTGTTATCTCCAATGTGTAGACTGCAACAATCTTTTGGAGGTCTCCCACAAGAGGTGACATGTCTATAGTAGCTAAGAAGGAACTATCTGAGCTATTGTGTCTATGACTACCTTCATTCTACAGTTAAAGATAGCTAGGGGCTGCAAGAAATATTTTCTCAAATTAATCCCTTTCTACCGTGAAAATGAGTTTAGTGAAGGTAGAGGTATTGAGTTCAAGCAGTTGACTTCATATAGATGCCTTAAGTGAGACTTCATATTTTATTTCATATTCATGATAACAACAAGCCCGATAAGGTAAATGCAATCTGCATCGATAAAAGAAAACCATTTGTTAAATATTCAAGAGGTGTGGTTGGTAGAAGCTTCCCATACGTCATGCTTTAAGGTTTGGACAATATTCATCGAGAGGCATACAATTGAGGGGATAAAAAACTTTTTTTTATACTGTTACTAGGGAATTATCTCTAGTTTACAAACAAAATTTATTTGATAGCATTGGAATTTCACTCTATATCGAAGAAAAGTTTTTAGTATAAAGGTTCATCTCTACTTCAAAGAGGAGAAGAACCAATAGAACGTTTGTGGGACAAATTCAAGGAAGTTTCCAAGTTATATTTTCATCTTAATTCTATAGAGAAGGTTCATTCAAATCCTTAATACTTATATCAATTTAAATTACATATAGCTTATTATTTATAAGACCTTAGCTTTGATTGGAGACTTCAGATTCTGAAATTCCACTGGGGATTCGCCACAACAAATTTAGATCCAATATCCATTGCTAGAAGATCTACATCCAAAGGAATATAAATTAGAAAAGGAGACTCCAAAAAATAGTAAAGGAACTTCAAATTTAATTTGTCCAAAATAGTTATGGTTATAGCTTTTTTTTATCAACAATGCCAACTTGAAATGCATTCCTAAATAAAGGAGAAGACTTTGACAAGATCCATGGCCACCAGTAAAATAAATACAGACTCGATTGAATAGCTAAAATTAATTAAGAAATCTATAAAAATGAAAATATCCAATACAATCATTGTTATTCATATATATATATATATATATATATAGTGAATAAGATATATTTGAATGTTGTTTCCTCTAGCACATGGATTTATCACCAATTATCCCATCTGCTGGAGTGTAGAAGAGAATTTCTTCCTTTTTCACATTCTTCCTCCTCCCATATCCTTCCTTTGTGAGATAATATCTCCTGGTGAATATGGATGAAGTTTCACAATCAACAGTCACATATATTGTTGTTCCATGCAAGTACTTGCTTCTTCCAGTTACTCCTTATTGTGTTCATTCCTTTGATGTATCCAAACCTCAGTCGATATGGCTAGAGTTGCACAATCAATAGTTAAATATATTTTTGTTCCCTGCAAGTACCTGCTTCTTCTAACTATTCCTTACTATATTAATTCCTTTGATGTATGGATGGAGAATAGATCGTATGTGTATAGATTCATTTCTCTATATAGAAATGACCTCCACTAAGATTAGTAATAAATTGCAGGTTGGTGACCTAATGGAGGATGTCCAAGCTTCAGTAAGTGAGGAGATGGAGAATTTCTCATAAGCATGTGCAGGAGATGGAGAATTTCTCATGAGCATCTCCATTAGTATGCCATCTTTATCCATTTATGCTCATCAAAATTCATCTCCAATGATATGAATAACTTGTTTTCTCATGAGCATCTCCATTGGTATGCCATCTTTATCCATCTATGCTCATCAGAATTCATCTCCAAAGATATCAATAACTTGTATGTAAAAACTTCCTCGGACCTCAATTTTACGATTGAAAAATAAATGACACCAGTAAGGGACAAATAGCTTAGGCCGCTAAGTCCATTGGCGTTGGAAGAGGCTTGAAATAATTCTTCATATCAAGGCCTTCCCGTGGTTCGTTAATGTAACTAATTTGTAGGGTTGTAATCAACTTTAAATGAACTCTCCATTGCATAGGATGATTCAATAACGAATAATTTTTTAATCATCTAACACGTCAAATCAATGGTGCAAGACAGTACACGATAACACGTCAAATCAATGGTGCAAGACAGTACATGATGGCAAGAGAGGTGAGTTTTTTTTTCCAGAGGAAGGCCTTACTACGTAAATATAATTATAATTATTAATTATATTTTATTTTTAGTTTTATGTAATTTGACCAATTCAAAGTATTTTATTGATAATTATCATTATTATTTTCATTTTTATTTAATTTTGATGTTTAGAGGATATTACAAATATCTACATAGTAGGTTGGAGAGTGGCTCTCTATGCAATTATTTTTAACCATTTATTACTTTTAACCATTTAAGAATTTTAAAATTATTTATATTTAACACCTACACGATCAATATTATACTACACACGAGCATAGATTCATCTTAGCTCCTAATCTGCCAAGCCCCGAAAGAGACTTATCTTAGCTCCAAATCTACCAAGCCCCGAGAGAGATCAAATATCATCTTTCCATAAAAGAGGTTTAAACTCAATAGATTTGATTGCTCTCGGTGCTTGGTAGATGAGACATTAATATGGATCTATGTTGGTTATAATTATTAATTTAATTTAATTTTTTGTTTTATATAATTTGACTAGGTCAAAGTGTTTTATTGATAATTATAATTATTATTTTATTTTGATGTTTACATGACATGACAACATCTCTAAATACTCCATTGAAGAGTGACACTCTATGCAATTACATTTAACCTTTTATTATTTTTTAATTGAGCACACATGCAAATCTTTACAAACAGATACATCATTACAACATATTCCCATAGCTTTTTCCTTTTAGATTTAATTTTAAAAATGTTATAAAAAAACAAAAATTAAATATTTTTAAATATTTTGATTTTGAAATGAGTTATGGTTTTTGGACAAGTGGTCTTGATAAGCTATGGTATTGGCCCATGGTGTAGTAACAAAGCATATTTACAAGTTAATATTATGCATCGTAAAATGATGGGTTAGTAAACATGGTTAAGAATCTTTTTATATTGTATATTTATTGTGAGTGTTAAGTTTTCATTTAAAATTTGTTATAAAATTAAATTGAAATAAAATATTTATAATATTTTTTTGAAATGAGTTATGATTTTTTGGTATGGGGTAGTGATAAGCTATGATATTGGCCCATTGGCCCATGGTATTGTAATAAATCCCATTTAGAAGTTGATAATATCCATGGTAAAATGGGTTGAATGTAACTATTAAAATTTTAAGTATTTATTAATTAAATTTAAATATGTTATGGAATTATTATTTTAATTTATATGGTAAAATGGATGTTAATTTATAACTACTATTTATGTGTGATACATTTTAATGGGATATGTATATTATGACTTTCTTTTATTTAAAAATTTGTTTATCATTTTGTAATTTGACAAAAACCAAATTATAATATAAAAAAATTGAACTTAAAAAATATTAACATCTAAGTTATAATATCTAATGCCTACACATCAAAACCATACTTGGTTGCAGAGAGACTCTTCAACACTATATTGGGACGTAGGCAATTGGTAATTATGTGTATTTCCATGTTACAAGTCATGTTATGGTTTTAGTGTTAGCATTAATATTTTTATTTTTTTTTGTTACTTAGCATACAATTTGATATCCCAATTATTATGTTATTGAGGAAAAACACATAATTTAAACTTAAATTTTCAAAAGCTTCTTGTAGATAATGAGTAGCGTTATTTCACACAAAATTATTTAATGATTTTGTTTGGTATAAAAAATGTATTGTATCAAGCTTATTTTCTAACTTCTATGTCTATGAGTATGTTTGGATGTGAACTTTTACAAAATCGACTTTAACATTACAAAAAGAACTTTTGATTTACATCATTGACAATTGTGACAACCCTTTAAGTTTCAAACATTTTGAGAATAATTCATGTCTCTTTAACTCTACCTCATTGTAAGCCAAAAATTAACGAGATATAACCTTTATAACATTAATGCTTCAAGAAACATGTGTTAGGTATAGGTGCGATTCTAAGAATGACCAAAGGAGGGAAAAATAATTTTTATTATTATTAAACTTATGCATTATAGATTATACTTTAATATCCCACACTACGATTCATTTTTGCATGATTCGTGGAATAATGTGAATAATGAATATCCGCAATAATATAATATAGTGGGTTTGATAACTAACTTCATTTAGTTTAGAGTTTGTATAGATCATGAGAAGCTCCAAATCATATATACATTTACTTAAATAATAAGTTATGGATGTAATCATGCTATATTTTCATTATAGAAAGACGTATAAAGAAACTAGGATCTCTTAGTTGATTTTACATTGCTTTGATAGAATTATTACTTTTCAACAAAGGCCTCAAGATTTAGTACAATTTCTCCTTTTCTAATAATGTTTAGAGTAAACATGATTCTCATGGTTAAGTATAATTCATGTGTTCAAGCTATGATTCAAAGATCATCTAAGATGTAGTATAGTTTGACAAGTCCCGATAGGTTTTCCTCATTAGAGATCATGGGTTAAAATCCAAAGAGGGATAGAGTATACAAATGTTTTTAAATGGATTCATTGCCCCAAATAACACTTGGGGTATAGTAAAAAATCACAATCTCATCCACAACTATATCAACATGGAAACCAAAAATACCAAAATATCAAATAGTTAGAGTGCACCCTACCTTAACAATTTCATACAACTTCAACTTCATGTTAATAATGTAATTAAATATTTATACTCTACCTCAAAAAACTTTGCATACACATTTTGACATAATAATATTACCCTAACATAATTTTGTTGGAGCTTTCGGATCTAACTAGGCGATCAAATCCTAGGCCCAAACTCAAATGCAAAAGTCTTGATGCAAAGGTAGATCTTTGGATATAGATCAGTCTATTAAATATGATGCCTAAGTGCAAGTATTTCAAGGAGGATGCTAAGGTTTTGTGAGGGTTGATGCAAAGTTTTAGTTTTATTTTTTCTTTTGTATCAAGAGAATTGGTAGATTTGTCATTTGTCATTGAGGAGGTCTAGGGTTGAGTCAAAGGGACTACCCCTATTCTCCTGAGCCTAAAGTAACAACCCACAAGTCATGTTAGGTGGATTAAACAAGTTGTGAACTTGTGGGCGGGTGCAGGAGGTGGGGGTGTGTGTTGACGTTTCAAGTGAAATATATGCAACCACAATATTTATGAACTATCAGTAATTACATTGAATCTTCACTTTTACAATGTACAAGCTAAACCTTGGGAAACCCCAAATTTACACTTAGTCAATTTTCACAACTTCGGCAAACTCGGTTGCCCAGCTCGTCGGCACCTTCGCACGGTCGCCACATGACTCTCCAACCCGTCGTTCACCTCATCAGACGTCTTCGCCGGTTCTCCCTTCGTTTGGTCGCAAACGCCCAAACCGTGTACACCTGTCGACACGCAGTCCTTCTTGCCAACTCTTGACAAACGCCCAAATCGTTTGAATAGCACATAGTACCGCCAACCCAACTCTATGACCTCTGGTTCCAACCTTTGTTCACCTTTCGTGCACACTTGCACGATGGGCGGGCGCTCACCCGAGTCGCCAACACACCCACGCCAAGTCGTCGCACAATTCAGGCGCCACACGTTCACCGTGCATGGCTCACCCAACCACTGGGCACACCTTCACCCAACACTGAGTTCAACGCTTCTTGATGCACGACCGCCCAAGAACGGGTGCATGTATATCTGCGCCTTCACCTTCTTGAATATGTGCACAAGACTGCGCCTCTACTGGACCATGTAGCAAAGATGTGAAGTGATCAAATGTGATGTCTGAAATGCTCTAGTCGTATGGTAATATATATGCATCGCAAATGTGGGTGGGCTGTCCAGTCGACCACCCAACCTATGCTACGCACACCCCTTCGAAAGCTCAACAAATGTGTCGGCCTTACTCCATCCACAAGTCGGCCTTCAACAATTTGTTCCACGCTCTAAGTATGGTATAAACATGCCAACTCTCTTCCATATCGTCGCACTTCAAGAGAGCTCACATAACTTCATCGCAGCGCAGCTTCGCACGCCCAACTGCGCGCTCACCCGCGGTCGCACTTCGGGCAGACGCGCCAAGGACGGCAGGTCCTTACATCCTCCTCCACCTGAAGTCGTTGTCATCCTCGAAAACATACCATCCTGGTAGCCATCCACCAAGATGATCAATATCCATGATGCCAACTCCTCCACATACTGCAAACATCACTGCAACATATGTAGAATCACCGTCTCCACCATGTTTTTCCCTGGCAATCATCTGTCACGAAGATCACCATACCAAGGTATACACCTCATCGGTATGTTGTCCATCAGAGATCATCTCAATCCATGATCATCAATCACCCTGTCACAATCTCCACATGCTGCTCTCCATCACGGAAGTCTGGTCCCTCCATCCAAGCTACATGCCCACTGCAACATCTCGTGTCGACCTCATCATGTGTCATCATGTAAACTACTGCCATGGTACTCCAGCATAATGCTAACACCTCTCTGTACATTGCTAGCCCTCATGCCTGAACTAGTTGGGTAGCTAATCAAATTGTCACGTCCAAACCATGAGAATGCACATCCTCATGTCACCATCAGTTGTTTCTCAAAACATCCTCCCACATCCTCAACTCGACCAAGAATCCATCTCCATATAAGTGTAAGCCATGCTCAAGTCCATGAAGTAGTCCTCATCTCATCTGCAACATGTTGTCCATGATGTTTGGTGTCAATGTGCTACATGAAATCAGCCACATCTACCCAAACATCATCATCCATATGTGTATATCCTTCATATGAATAGATCATCTCATCAATCTCCAACTCTCAGTATGCCACATCTAGGTCCATGAAGCAACCTCCACCATATCTGCAATGTGTCATCCCTCAAGTCTGTCGTAGAAACAAGTATACACCTGTCTCATCTATCCATGTGTTGCCCATGATCATAGATCAATCAGCTCCCATGTCAAAAGATGGTTGAGTCTCGGCTCAACCCATGCCCAAGTGTTGCCACCAAGGCATCATCATCATTGTAACTCCATCACTTCAAAGTGTCCCATATCGATCCTCCACATCAAGTCACTCTTCCAAGCCATTCCCATACATGTACTTGAAAGTATGCACCCCATCCTGCATCAAAGTCTCTGACCCAGCTCCTCAATGCATCAAATCCTCTAAGTCCACCATGTATGAAGTCCCTAAAAGTCACAACAATCTCATGTCATCATGAGCTCCATAAGTCATCCCCAACCAACATCCTAGCAAGCATACAAGTCTCGGCCCAAAGGTCTCTGCAAGATGCCTCAGCTCTCCATGTAGTAGGAATGCTCCATAGTCTGCTCACAACTCCATCCAAGTCCATGGCCTTGTTGTACAAGAGCGCACAACCTCTCCATCTGCTCATAAGTAAAACATCTCCATGTCACATCAGCAAATCCATCTGCACAACATCCCTGCCTTAGCACTCCTCATTGGATACCCATAAGTGGACCCTCTACAAGTGCTCCTACATCATGTCCCTGCATAAGACCACCATGCTCCATGTCTCCAACCTGATGTCCATGATTCAAGTTGCCCATGTAGTCCAATAGACCCATCACAACAAGTGGTCATCCTCATCCAAGTCTGTAATCTTCGGTCTAGTGAACTCGGTCACCCAACCATATCATCATCATCACGAGTCCCTTCCATCATAGCTCCCACACTGAAGGTTCCACCAAGACTATCTCTTGGTCTTGGCCATGAGAATTCCACCAAAGCATCATCATACCTCAAGTGTGTGCCCTCCAACCTGTCCATGAGCCATGTCGGGCACTTAGCCAAAGTGGCTAAAACATGACCCACTCCTCCACAACAATCATCATGTTCCTCCCTTGTCACAGGTTATTGCACCTTCTACCGTAAGGTCACAAACAACCCCAAAAAGTCCTGCAACAGTCAACAATCCTTGCGTCTCCATACAAGGTCTCATCATAGACATCCATGGTAAGTTGCTCCCATGCATCAGCAAACTGACTTTGCCCTTCCCTGCATATGGTCCATCTACCATATTCTCAAATAAAACACAAGTGTCAATACTTACTTCACCATCATCATCTGTTGGGTCCCTATAATACTAGTGATTACCCCATTAGTATTGTAGTTATACCCCTTATTTATATTGATGTACCCATGTAGTGCCCATATTGTTACTATTGTGCCACATAGAAGCCCACTATTGTTATTGTTGTGCCCTACAATATTATTGTTATGTAGGTTTTGATTGTATTGGGACCACTTAGACTCCTATACATAGAAAGGAGGTATTTTCATTTGTATCATCCAAGAATTGTTCATTTATGTAATGTAAAGGAGGTTCCCCCTCGAAGAGGCTGAATTCTAAGGCATGGATCTCTCTTTTCTATCTTTTTGTGAGCTGGTTTCATAACATTTGGTATCAGAGCTTTGGATTCTAGGGTTTCGCTGCTCCAAACAGGTCATCGTGGCATTTTCGCTATAACTTTTTTTCTGTGACGTTTCAGAAGTCACAAAAAAAACCCATTTGAAAGAAAAGCACGCTGAATCTTGGGTCATAATTTCATATCTTTTTGCGCAATAGTTTCGGAGATATGATCTCAGGAAGTTGGTCTTTTTGCAGACTCCTGAATTACACTCAAACCAGGTGACCTGGGGAAAATCGTCATAACTTTCTTTCTGAGCATCGGATTGAAATTTCGTAAGAAGTTACAGAAATAGGACGAACTGTAGTTTTCTTTTATATATTTTTCAGAGTCAAAGGTTGAAACAGTGACACGTGGCACTTCATACAAGTTCGCTCTACTGAACCTGTCTATAATCAGGTCACTGCGGGAGATTGTGCATAACGCTTTCTTGGAGAATCCAATTTGGTTCAGAATAGTGGCATTGGAAAGAGGACACAGAAAGCTACTACAGATCACAATTTCAGAACTGGATGATTCGAAATTACAGAGGTACATCAGATTCAATATCAGGCTTCTACAAAGTAAAAAAAGTGTGTAGTTTTTATTTTTTATTTTTGCATAAGCTTGGTTTGAAGGAATTCAAAGGGCCTAGTAAAGCATTATTATCGGTAATTGATGCCCCGAGGAAAGAAAATGCAAACGCCTAGTAAGGAACCTGAAAGCTCTAGCATGACTCATGAAGAAGAGGAAGAAATGCTACATGATATATCAAAATTACAAGAACAAGTGCAACAAATGTCACGCTCACAAAAGCTAACAGATGCTAAGATAAATGGCATGGAAGCTAAGATGGACGATTTGAAGACTGATTTGAAGACAGATTTGAAGAAAGACATGGCGAGTTTGAAGACAGATTTGAAGACAGACATGGCAGATTTGAAGACAGATTTGACAAATTTTCTACAAGAGATACTTACTAATGGTGAAAAGGTTGTAAAGGAAACTCATGATGTGAAAAAAAGTAATGTTAATCATGATTCCATATATTCTAATGTTGGATCGAAGACCCACAATATTCCAAAAATTGATATGAGGAAGTTTGATGGGAAGGATCCCGCCACATGGATATTACAGATGGAGCAGTTCTTCGATCTCAATAATGTGCAAAACACACAAAAGGTACGTATGGAAACTTTATATTTGGAACCAAATCAATTTGTATGGTATCAATGGCTTTGCTCTCGTAAACAATTTATCACTTGGGCAATTTTTACGGAAGAATTGATAGCACATTATGAGGATACAAAAAGCAACACTTTTTTTAGCCAATTGATAAGTCTCAAACAAAAGGGTTCAATAATGGAGCACATTGAGGAGTTCCAAAAATTGAACATAAGGGTAAAAGATATTCCAGAGCAGCATAGGATTGATGTGTTCATAGGGTCTTTAAAGGATAATATCCAACATGATGTTCGCCTTTGGGAACCTGATTCATTAGAGAAGGCATTCAGGTTAGCAAGAAAAATGGAAAGCAAAATTATGGCAACTAGGAAGCATACCATTCACAACTATAAAGATGGAAGTGTTGTTGCCCATAGTCTTCCACAACCTACAAGGTTGACACCACAACAATTGGAAGAAAAAAGAGCAAAAGGGCTTTGTTACAATTGTGATAGCAAATACACAAAGGGTCATAAGTGTGGTGAGAAGAAATTATTCTACATAGATTGTGAAGAGGAAGAAGAAAAGGAGCAAGAAAGGTCAAAAGAAGAAGATATACTCCAGGAACAAAGCCTAGATGAAGAAAAAATAAATCCAACCATATCTTGTAATGCATTGGCGGGAATTACCACTCCTCAAACCATCAAGATAGAAGGACAAATCAAGAAGAAAAAGGTGATAGTGTTGATTGATTCAGAAGCACCCACAATTTTATTCATTGTAGGGTAGCAAAAGAATTGAATTGCTTCCTATATCCAGCACCAGAGTGTCAAGTGATGATTGCAAATGGAGGAACAATAAATTGCTCTGGAAAGTGCCATAATATCAAGCTATCCATGGGAGAATATGTATTGACTAGCCCAATGCTTTCCATTCCAATGGGAGGTGCTGATGTTGTACTAGGAGTCCAATGGCTACAATCCTTGGGTACAATAGCTTTTAATTTTCAAGAACTTTTCATGAAATTTTTGTGGAAGGAAAGGAAGTTGAATTAAGGGGTATTGCAGGGAAACCAGGAAAGATAATCAGCTCTAATGGTATGACAAAGCTTCTAAAAAAGGAGCAAAGGGGTGTAATTGCATAATTATGTTATTTAGATGTTTCCACATTAGAATCATCTATTTCTCCAGATCTCCAAAAAGTCCTGGACAATCATTCCAAGGTATTTGAGACTCCCAAAGGTCTCCAACCTATGCGTGATCATGATCATGCTATTCATCTGATTCCAGGAAGTGTTCCTCCAAACATCAGGCCGTACAGATATCCCTATGTCCAAAAAAGTGAAATTGAACGTATGGTTGCAGAAATGCTAGAGGCTGGTATAATTCAACCGAGTCAAAGTTCTTTCTCTGCTCCAGTAGTATTGGTGCACAAGAAGGATGGATCATGGCGCATGTGTCCGGATTATAGGGAGCTCAACAAGCTCACTATTAAAGATAAGTTCCCCATTCCTGTCATTGATGAATTACTGGATGAATTGCATGGATCAATTTACTTCACCAAGTTGGATCTTCGTTCAGGATATCATCAAATCAGAATGAAGATTGAAGACATTCCGAAAACGGCATTTAGAACTCATGAGGGTCATTATGAATTTTTGGTCATGCTTTTGGCCTTACCAATGCACCTTCAACATTTCAAGGTTTGATGAATTCAATTTTCAAACCATTCCTTAGAAAATTTGTGTTAGTATTTTTTGATGATATACTTATCTACAGCAAGTCTTGGAAGGATCATGTTGAACATGTCGACAGGGTGCTACAACTATTGGAAGAGAAACAATTATATGCCAAAAGATCCAAATGTTTCTTTGGAGTCCAGGAGGTGGAATATTTGGGTCATATTGTATCTCATGAAGGAGTTAAGGTAGACCCTACCAAAATTAAAGCCATTAAGGAATGGAAAATCCCCACATCCATAAAGCATTTGCGTGGATTTCTTGGGTTGACAGGGTATTATCGCAAGTTTGTTAAGAATTATGGGAGAATAGCAGCACCTCTAACGACATTATTGAAGAAAGATGCATTTTCATGGACTCCGGAGCAACAAAGGCCTTTGAACATCTTAAAGAGGCAATGTGCCAAGCACCGGTCTTAGCTACACCAGACTTCACAAAAACCTTTATTGTCGAATGTGATGCTTCAGGAAATGGAATTGGTGTTCTAATGCAAGATGAAAGACCCATTGCTTTTGAAAGTCGTCCCAATCAAGGGAAAGTTTCTAAGCAAAGCTATTTATGAGAAGGAAATGTTGGCAATACTCCATGCACTTAAGAAATGGCGACCCTACCTAATGGAAGACACTTCAAGGTAAAAACAGATCATGATAGCCTTAAATACTTTTTAGAACAAAGATTATCCTCTGAAGAGCAACAAAAGTGGGTCACAAAGATGTTGGGTTATGACTTTGAAATCATCTACAAAAAAGGGAAGCAAAATGTGGTGGCAAATGCACTCTCAAGGAAGGATGAGGATGTGGAAGCATTGTTGTGTGCGTTATTTCTATCATCCAACCAGATTGGATAAATGAAGCAAGGGAGGAATGGAAGAAA